>OMLM01002737.1:28209-55748 GCA_900302695.1 Helostoma temminkii
GTTTGTGGGACTGTGGGTTGGTGATCTGAGGGATGGGTGTGGTTGGTGGGGGCTTGATGTGAGGCATGGACATTGGGGCAGGGGGCAGGGGCTGCTCTCTGGGAGGCTGGCCTCCACTCTGAGCAGATGATTGCGACTGGGAAGGAGGCGTGTGCGGCCTCTGCTGTGACTGGCCAGAGATTTGGGGGGGTGGGACCTGAGTCTGACTCACAGGGAAGGCCTGAGGAGGCATGGAGTGAGGGTGAGGCATGTGTGAGGGGCCTGGCTGCAGTGGATGTGGCATGGGAGGGATGGGAGGCATGGGTCCGTGATGTGAGCTGGGTAATGACTGAGGTGGGACTTGGGGGCCAGGAGGAGGAGCCTGAGTCATAGGTGAATGTGGAGAGGGGAGCCTTTGAGGGTGGAGGGATGCTCCTGACTGGATGAGAGACATCGGGCTTGTCTGGGGCAGAGGCTGGGGAGGTAGAGTAGTCGAGGCCGCTGTGGGGGAGACCTGTGGGGGCAGTGCAGGGGCTGAGGTTGTAGATGGAGGCGGTGCTGTAGAGGCAGCTGAAGTTCCTGGCTGACACTGGATGACGGGAGGGTGCTGACTCTGCAGGAGCTGCTGCTGCTGAGCAGAGGAGTCTGAGTCACTTTCATTGTCACGAGGGCTGGGGATGCTTGGGGAGGAGCTTCGGTTGTCCTGATCAATGTCTTTAGGATCGCTACTAAGTTCCTCGTTGATGCTACGCCCATCAGAGCTCTCACCCTCTCCCTCCCCTTCACCCTCGCATTCTGAGGGCGAGTCTGGCCGACTCAACTCCTGAGGGATAGAGGAGAGAGAACGTTTGAGCATCATGACACCAAGTCTATGGATTCAACTGAAACACAAACAAAATGGAGACCATGACTCACTTGTGTCTTTGTCTTTTTGGCACTGGACCTCTCGGGCTCATCTGTGTCTGAAGCTCCCTTCTCTCGTTGCCGTTTGGCACTCTTCATAGGTGAAGGAGCCTCCTCTTTAATCTTCTGTGGAGTAAAAGCAGAGAGGCCATTAGGGAACATTATCACAGATGCATGTGCACAGAAAAACAAGGATTAAATTAGTCTGATATGTGTTTACCTTGCTTGGCTTCTTCATGGAGTCTGTCTTGCTGTCAGTACTGTCAGTACTTGCTGCGCTGGGCGAGGTACGTCCACTGGAGCGCAAATCCTCATTGGTAGGTGAGGCTCGGCCATCGGGACTGGCTGTCTGCTTCTTACGACCACTACGTAGAGTCGACATCTGTGGACGACAAACATGGTCAAGATGAATCAAAAGCTGTACAATGCAGAACAAGACTTTTCTGAATACCTTTATCAAAACAATATTTGAAACAATGTCAGTCTAAGCTTTTCCTACACTATGAGTGTGGTGACGATAAGCTTGTAGCTTTCTAGCCTGGCTCTGTATTACTCCAGGGATAACTGAGGCTATGGTTCCTGAAGGTGAAAATAGAGGGATAGATGGGGAGCAGGAGTGTGTGTGCTCACCGAGCCTCTGTTCCGTCGGGTCCTCATGCTATGCTTCCCGCTGAGTCCATCCTCTTCCTCTTTGACAGGTTTGAACATAAATGGCGGCGGGTCCAAAGGCTTCTCGATGGGGGGCAGCTCACCGTATTTCTTGAAGTGAATACGGCAGTCTGTGCACAGCAAGATGTTCTCCCGGCCCCCGTGGTGCCAGTCCTTGGAGGCTGAGGAAAGCCATTTACAGTTGTGAAACAACACATTCTCACAGTTGGTGAGAAGTACAAACAACACACAGAAATAATCTCACAACTACAGTAATATTGAAAAACACAATATTACTGTGTGTGAGGTATTTTCTAGTACAACAGCTAATAAATAACAATTTTAAGCAGGAGCGTCATCCTCTAATACACGCTGTATTTACATTTTCAGTAATATACTGACGAGGTCTAAACAACACTTTTAACCTAAAGTTAATTAGCCACCCTTGTTGCGATGGCAGTAACCTAAGTGTGATCAGATGGGAGCCTGGCACTGGAAGCCAGCTGTGTGGAGAGAGGGAAGGATAATGAGGTGGAGAGAGTGAACGAGCTGTGGGCTCATGTCTGATTTGATCAAATTAGTCCTGACACTTTCTGATGCCCATCTGTCACACGGCACTGTGCAGGCTCAGAGTGATCCTGATCAGGACAGGAATAACCAACCAAGTCCATGTGACGGTGTGAGTGTGTGTAAGAGAAACATGTGTCTTACTGGTAGTGAAACAGTGGCGGCAGGCGTAGCCCTTCAGCTCCTGTTCACTGTCTTCACTGTCAAAGTCATCTTCGCTGGCTGAGCTGAGGTCCACTGCAAGAGAGACAAACACATTTCACATATGTTACTCTAACAGCAGAATATATCGGGTCACATCTCTCTTCCCTCCCTGGTTGTTTTTGAAGAGGTCAATTATACTTACGAAACTCGCTGGAGGGGGGACGAGAGGGAGTGTTGACAGGAGTTGAAGCGGTTCGTGTCTTGATGCGGCGGAAGACGGGCTGGCGGCGGTGTCTGCGGTGGGCTCGACAACTGGCTGCCTCGGGGGTCTTTTTCCAATAGTAGTAGAAGGTAATTAGCTCTCCCTAAAAGAAAAATCAAAACAAATGGGGTCAAAAAAAGCAAATACATCACCAGAAAACAAACACATGTATTTGTAATGAGGCGAAGGCGTTACTTGACTTTAAAGACGTCAATAAATTAAAAGGAATTAAGATTAATTTGTTGTTTAAAAACTGTTTAATATGTTCTGGGCTGAATAAAATGTGGACAAATACACATTAGCAGTCAACACTGTCTTTCACAGTGAGAGGCCATAGAGTGGGCCAGTCTATGCCAGGATTTGTAGGTGGCCGGGCATGTTTGTGCTGTGGCCCTGTCTGTCCCAGGATTAAGCAAGAAGGCTGCCTGAATGCAGGGATATTAGGATCAGTGCATTGGTGGCTGGCTGGGTGGCAGGAGCTTGAATGGGAACAAAAGAACATGTCAGGCAGAGCTTTGGCGCTACAAATAGGGAGTGAAATGGCTCCTCGCCCCTTCACTGGAAGAGTCAATTGAACTTTAATCAAACATTCGGAGGGGCTCGCTTGCCAGTGAGCGAGGCGGATAAATCCAGTGTACAAAAGGCCGCCAGGAAATCAATACTCAACTGAAACATTAACACATGCAATCATGGATCAAAAAGCACTTTGCTGAGACAGCCTGTGCATATTAACTGCTGCTTTCTGGACATAGTCATAATAGACAAGCCTTGAAAATTGGCAAAAAGAATCAGGGACAATTATGTACCTTCCTGTGGGGCCTCACCATGAATTCATTACTCGTTAGTAGTCCTTCACTAGCTCTGAAACAAAATCTTCAAGGTGTGCTTTGTCTGTTAGGTGAGCAGTAAGTCACCTGTAATCTTTAAAGCCCAGAGGGTAACAATCCACTGTCTGAGGTCTGTTAAACTGCTGTTCAGCAAAGCTCCCAGGGTTTAATGGCTATTGATTGTTTTCCTTCTGCGCATTAGCTGAGAAACTTGACATAAATTAGTCAGCTCATTGCTGTCTGAGATGCATTAACAGCTTTTCAGCAACAGCTAAACATCTTCAAGCGAAAATAAACAATGGCAGGAAAGGGATTTGATTAAATAGTGGACAGTTTTAAATAAGCTTTTCACACAATTTCAATTTAACAATAAGAGAAAATAACAAAGCCAGCAGTTTCAAACATAACCGGCTGGTATTAATGGAAACAAAAAAAAACTGCAGCTTTAATTTCTTATCTCACAAAACACAAAACTGCATGAAGCTAGTTGGTTTCTTGTTGCTTGCTACGAGGGGACACAGTTCAGGAACTAGCCAGTGGTGGGTTGGTTCCTTCATCATTAAGTCGTGTGACTGTCTGACATTAAAGTACAAGTGAAGTTTCTCAGTTGTTGCTTTGATTGGCAGAAAATGCTCAACTCAATGGGCTTAGGCCAGTTTAATAAGATCACCCTTCATGTGGCTCTTAGGGGAAATTCATATCTGCCAGTGCCTGTAGGACTCCATCTTATCAGGCAAAACAGTGCTGGGAACATTTACTGAGGGAGCCTAAGCTTAAAGAAACCTTCTCACATTTCAGGCTAAATTAAGGCTCTGCACTGTGTTAAGGCAAAACCATTGCTTTAGCGGTAACCTGTCACAATCCCCACAGCTCATGCTGGGATTTTCAGATATCAAGACTTCTGCAGAAGAGCACATCTGGAGTAGCTATCAACATGTCAGAGCTCAGTGGGGACAAATCAGTAGGAAGACCGCTCAGATGAAACTTATTTTTTACTTATGAAACATTTACAGAATTTTAAATATTCTTAGTGTAGAATAAACTCTTGTTGTCCAAACTGACAGCACTAAAATATTATTGTATCAGCTACGAGCTCTGTTGTTTTTCCCATGTGACAGAACAGAACTTTCTACTTGTTTTCTGTGCACCTCCCTCTTCAGCCTGGCCAGCCAGTTGGGAAGGCAGGGCGCAGGTGCTAACTGAGGGAAGGCAGGCGTCCTGATGTGAAATCTAATTGAAATGTGCAGATCAAAAGTGTCGAGTGGTGCAGAGCGCTGGCTTTGCTCTGTGCTTAATGACTGTTCCCAGCAGTGCCTCTCTGGCTTCTCGCTGCAGCCTGACAACTACACGGCCTCAACAACAGCTTGGCAGACACAGGGAAAGGTCACCCTGCTCTCCATCACTTACACTGTGTCAAGTACCATTACATTAGGCAGGGGCTAATGAAAATATTAACTTGGTCTTTTGAATGGGAATTAACAGGTGCACTGATGAACTGGTAGAGCTGGATGGGAATAGAAATAACAAAACAAAAGAAGTAAATCTGTTGAGGTGAAAAGTTTCTAAGTTATTTCTGATAAAGGATAAAGGAAAATATTCTCTGGGGCTTCATAAAAAGTGAACAGTGGATAAAAACATTTTCTTTGTCTGCCTGTATAGTTCAGAGACACTCATTCAGAAAACAGTCATGTTGACAAAGACTGAGTTACAGGAGAGACTCTGAACCCTGAGGGGAGTTATATACGATATCTGTGAGTAAAGTGCAGTGGAAGAAGAACATTGCTTTCCTGTGACTGAGAAAGACTTTGTGCTGTAAGTTTGTGTCAAAGTGAGATTGACAGATTACTCTGAGCCTGCCTGCACGTCAACTTTTGTTCCTCCGAAGCCACATACGTCCAGTTCGTTACACTGCCTGCACCTTTTTCTATCAAAGTCACTTTGTCACGCTGCCATATGCCCAGAGCAACACTAACTTTCATTACCTTCTGTTTCTTCTCCCTGACTGTTTAGCCAATGAGTTTGTTTGTACTTACTGAGGATTCCAGGTAGTGTCGCGTTTTCTTCAAAAGATAACAACTAACCTGAAACAATTCCATGAACCTGTATCTGAAACAGTTCACCAGTATCCTGTTAAAATTCATGGAAATACCTGAAATAGAAATCTAGATTGGCCCTGGCCTGCGCACCATAATTTTCCCCAGCCCACTAAATCACTGCAAAGCAGTACAGAGTGTGCTGCCGCTCCGCAACATAAGATAGTGACAACATAAGCTCGGTATTATAAGACCTTTTAGACTGCTTCCATCTGCAGAAGCTTTCTGGCCGGTGGATTATCCGACAAGGAAAGGGCTTACCCTCCTATCCCAACACTCAGAGCTTCCATCCTGGTTATTGCCACTTAAAATGGTCGTCTACAAGTATGTATGTGTAAAATGGATGTACTGCAACATTACTTACACATTCAACCATGGCAGAGATACCTGTCAGTAGTTTCACATCATGCAAGTCAATTTGCTGTGACTGGCATAATTTCTGCTCAGTGTGTACTGTATTATGACTTTCTTTGCTGAGAATCCAAAACTAGTATTTGTCCTTTGAATGGACAAGAACACAGAGGTTTTGAGTCAGCGTACAGTTACATTTGTATACACATATACATTATTTTGTGATTAACAGCATTTTTAATTTTATGATTTAGATAAAATATTTGTCCGCCTATTTTTCTTGATGGAAATGAAACTAAGTAATGGACTAAAAGACATAAAGTAATTACTACATGAAGAAAGTTCTAACACTTGATGAGTGTCAAGGTTAATAAAAATATTATCTGATGACACTGTTGCATTCTCACCTGTAAGATTTAGATCTAATAAGTTTAACCATGAAACCCCTGTAGATTACAGTATAACTGCCTTTTAGTGGGAGTGTGGGATCCTCGGTGGTCCTGTGAGCGCAGGCTGGACTGAGGGCGAGGGCTAAACTCATGTATTTACACCCTCATCCCCTCTCAGGCCCAGGCCTGAACAGATGGTTTCTGTTTTTCCTGGCAGATTTGTGACAGAGCCACAAAAGGCCCCTGCTTTGACATGAAGCCAAGCGGTTAAGGCCGTTACTGGCAAGAGAAGGGGAAGGAGGAGAGAACAGCGGAGAGCTGAGGAGGGGGAGGGAGGGTCCGAGTGTGGAGGAGAGCCGAGAGGGAGGAATAAAGAGCCAACAGAGGATAACAATGAACAATCATCGAATTCAACCACAACCCTTCCTAAAAATCTCTCGACAAATAAGTCTCGGCTAAAAACGTAAGGCAGTTTAGCCACATGTGGGAGAGCAGCGAGCGCAGAGAGCATGTGATTTCTGCATTCTGGTGCCTGATAGTGAGTTGTGTAAACATCCATTAGTAAAGCATGAACCTCTGCTCCTCCTGCTTCCTCCACAGTATGCAGCCATAAGAGAGAGGATCGCTTCCTGATTAATTTCAGTGAGGTGAAAGGGGGATGTATTTCTCTGAGCTAAATCTAACCAGGGTTCAATTATGTATGTGCTTGACCCCTGGACTTAGCATTCGTCATCAGCAGTGACAGGTTGTACAGTCTATCGTTTCAGTGAGTGGTGCTTGACTTTTCTATCATCCACATGCTGACTCTAAGTGCAGGGGGTAACACTGTAAACGCTTCTGTGGTTCGGCAGGTCACAAATGTATCTGCGATGCCTATAGGACCATCTTACATGTTCTGAAGTGAAAAAGTTTTATTTAGTTGAGTAAACGGGACACTTGTTAAAGCATCTGTAATGTTTGAAGGGTATAAATAATTCTCTTTCTAAATGTCACATAATTTGCAGGAAAGAAGTGAGCTTGATGCTAGAAGCTAGTTTTTAATTTACTAAATAAATTCCTGATAAATTAAGATTAATAAAATGTATTTATTATTATTATTATTATATGAATTTAATTCATTTTTTTTTCCTTTCAATATTCTGTAATGATATTTTCTGGACAAAATCATGTATAGATTTTAAATTAATCTTTTATTCCTATTGCAGAAGATACATAATGAGCCTGGGACTGTTTGTGTAATAAAATCTGGAGGTCAAACATTCAAGGTATCACCCACATGTATGTAGTAGATTTAAAAATAGACCTCGAATAGAGTGATGCCTCGAAGCTTGTCAGTAGATGATGGTGAATGAATAGTGAAAGGACCTTGGCTGGAGCAGAGAGGATGTGAATGGTGGTTAAATAGACAACCATTCCCTGCTGCGTGGAGTCTTTCTGCTGGAGAATGACTGAATAAGCTCTGCTTTCACAGGTCAGGGATGCACAAGCTGAAGAATCAGCACTCGTGTTTTTACCGCTGTAAGCGGTTTTGCCAGTGAAAGCAGATTGGATAGTAACAGTGCCTTTTTGCTGGAGGGTCGATCCTGCGTGTTCTGCTGATAAGCCAGTCCCCAAAAACCACAACATGAAGCCTACCAAAAAACTCAATTACACAGGGAGCTCAGGCTCTCTGGGCTCCATCTATTAGGCTGAAAAAAGATTTTGCCTACACTCAACCGCGCTAAATTGCCTGTGGTCTGCTAAAAGCACATCAATACATGCTGGTTGAACTTCCACCAGCCAGCAGTGATTTTGCTGCCTAAACAAGTTATATCATTTACCAAACATGGAAGCTGTTCTGTCACACCACTGACACCTGCTGCCAACTGGACCAGGCCCCTGTAGTTTGTAGCTGGTTTAATTAGCGTTTGAACCAAAGTATTTATAATCACACTCTTCCCCAAGGTTCTGCTGCCGAGCTAAGGACGTGGCAATGAATTCAATTTGACGTTTGTACAGATTGTACCAGGGCAAACATCTGCTGTGAGGTTGTGTTGAGAACGGTGTTCTCCTGTTGGCCATCCCGTAAATGGCAGGCCCCGGGGGGGGAGACGAGGACTCCTTTCTCAGAGAGAACAAGATGCCGCAAGAAGTGTGTCACCTCCTGGTTAATCTCAGTGCTGACACAAACAAAGCAGCACTTTAACAATTAGACATAGAGATCAGGTCACACACCCTGAACATTGTAACAAGCTCTGCAATTTTCTGTGATCACGCATAATCCAAGCTAACAATAAACACAGATGGTAAGAGGCAAGTATTACTGAGAATTGAAGTTGTATTATTGCTGCACAGCTGTTGGAATCAAATATTATTTTCCATGTGACTTGTTTGAACTTGTGACTTTACCACGAACCAAACAAACACGGTGGCTTCACCTGTGGTAGCTTTTCTTAAACACTGCTACTGCACTCTTTTGTCTTTTTCCACTGTCATGCAAAAACAAAGCAACCAACAAGAAAAATCTCTGCACATCAGTTTGATCTTGCCCTGCAAGTTTACATGGCTTTACTTCATGTCACACGATTTGTAATTATTATTTTTAAAGTAATATTTGTATGAATTATTGTTTCATATTTTACAAATTATCACACAACTAGAACTAGATGACTATGTCAGTGCTATTATATAGTGTGCCAATGTGAGGACTAAAGCAGAATGGTCTTGACAGAATATACAACAGGATGCAGAAAGCCTGAAGGGAAAACTGATAAACATATATACACAGTCCGAACTTGGGTTCTATGCTTGTAAATTGTTTTAGTTTGCTTCGTTGAGTTTATTAGATTATATTTACGCTGAGTTCTGTTATGACATTTTTTTATGAGCTATAAATATACATCGCTGATCTGTGAGTATAAAGTAGAAACATTACTTGTGTTTAATGCACTTTATAGTGTCTCTCAGAGGACAGGCAGACACAAGCCGTACTGAATACAATTTTAAGCATGAGTTGATTTTGCGGCAATGTTTTTTACGCAGTGATGCATATTTTACTTTGTGCCTTCAGCACAGTGAAAAGAAAACTGGTGACTGAGCACTAAGAACAGTTTTGGCCACAAAACAGTACAACCCCAAGTATGCTAATTTCTTCTTATTTGCACATTCATACCTTCTCATACTCTACCAGTCAAAACTTTGGACACGCAGGAATTGCTATGCTTTTCATGTAAAGATACATGTCTTTAGCTGTGTTACCATCATTGTAATATTACCTTTCTAATGATCAGTTACTCTTCTAATTCATATACTTGCATTAGCAAACATACTATGCTATTGGAAGGCAGTACTAATGTTTTCTGATTAAAAACGTCTCTGTTTATTTGAAAAGTTCCTTTTAAACATCTGTTTCCAGCTACAATATTCAGTTATGAGATTAACAATGTCAATGTACAGTGCATTTCTGATCAATTTGATGTTATAAAATCTACTTTTCTTTCAAAAACATGTGTCCAATCTATGTGTGTCTGAACTTGATTGTAGTGTATCATGTCATGTGCATTGTCGTACCTTTTCCCAACAATTAAATACGCTGGGCTCAGTCCTGTACTTCTAATTTGTTTTTAACTTGATCTTTTTTTTACTTGTCGATTTCAGCTGCACAGCAAACAGATCTGTGGCTGAGACAAATCAGTTTAGCAGAAACTGTATGTTGATATTTTTATGAAAACCCCTCTAGTAAAGGTACCAGACGCAGAGGTATGCGTGATCTGCCATTTCAGCATATTTACTTGGTTAAACAATAGCAGCAGAGGGATCATGTTCCATGACGTCCTCTCTGGAGTGGAGGAAATGGTGGCAGCAAAGCCAGTTGCAGACGGTCAGACGACACACCCACTTCCCCCTCAGGGCCTTTATGTGACTTTATATAAAGCATTCCTGAGTGCTAGTCAGGCCTGGTGTGTTTACACAGCACTGGGTGCTTACCCTTGGCACTGGCTGTTTGAGCTGTGCTGGCGCTTCAGGGGCAGAGCAGCTAATAGAGGCTAGCGAGAGGAACAGTGAGGGCCAGACACACTGTACTGGACCTCTCGATATGGGCTCAAGGGCTTTATGCTCTGCACTTCAGCTCAGCAGAACTGTGGTCCGGAAAGGATTTAGGATAGGAACACCGGCCTTTCTACTGCATGCTTTTTTTCTTAGGCTGCCATGTAAGTGTAGCTCCAGAAATACGTGTCTGTGTGGAGATAATGTGAAAATTTCTGGCGTTTCCCAGACCTAATATAACGTGAGATATGCTCATGTTCCAGAGATAGGATTGGGGAATGAGCAGATAGAAATAAATAGAGCCTTCCTCTGGGTATTGACTGGCACTCGTTCAGATAACTTATACAACACAAAAGCAAGTTCAATCATAAGCAAAGAGTTTTTTTTCTCCCCGTGCGACAACCCAGGCTTTTCTGTGTCTATATTGAGCTAACACCCCACCTTATCCCTTCTCCTCCAGTCTCTGCTACCCTCCCCTTGCTCTCTGTCATTTTCTTCTCTTTTCATATGTTTAAAGGGCAGTTTATTTTCCATTTGCAGGGGGAAAATTAATCTTTCTCTGCTCTGTGGTGGTGGCAGGCCTAGATCCTGGAGGAGGTCTA
Organism: Helostoma temminkii; assembly: GCA_900302695.1. Classification (NCBI taxonomy): domain Eukaryota; kingdom Metazoa; phylum Chordata; class Actinopteri; order Anabantiformes; family Helostomatidae; genus Helostoma; species Helostoma temminkii. Next base: position 39,001 of record OMLM01002737.1, read on the forward strand.
TTACCTCTCCTGCCAAGTAGACTCCCCCTCCAGGTTAAACTGCATTAATACCTCCTTTATAGCAAATCAACTGGACTAGTCATATATTTCAAAAGCAGTAAAAATAATTGAAGAAGCCTCTGAAGAAACTCTCTCTCTTATTCAAGAGGTTCAAATTGGTTTTAAGGAATAAAAAATGTATCACAAAGGAGGTGAGATTAAACAGCTCTTGAATAAAAATATTACATGATATATAGAGGTGAAACAAGGCTGACACATCCTCAGCTCACAGCAGACAGAGAAACAAGGCAGCAAGAAGTACGACAAACACCTTTGATGTCTGTGCTGGTGAAATATTGGCACACTTCCAACAGGAGTAGCCTCACACAAACAGCAAGGTCTGCACTGTTTTATTAATCAAAATGCACATATAAGAACATCTTAACAGCTAGGTCAGAAGTGTGAAGTATTTGGAAGCAACACGTTCCCTTCATCGCCAAATGTAGTCAAGATAAAAATCAAGTACTTCTCAAGCTCTTAAGAGTTAATCTTGACCTAGTATAGAAGGGAAGAGTTATAGTAAAATTCTACTCTCTCTCTTGTTAATCATTGTTAGGCATGGATTTGACCCATTTGTACCCTGAAGCAGGTCACACAGTTGTTCACTGATGATTAGCACATTGACGAGTGCGCACAATCATGCTCACACACAAAAGAGGGAAACTCTGACAAGGGGAGGTGCTTGTGAACATAACACAAGAGTTCCCCAAAGCACGACAGATAATATATTACTTCATGTCCTTCAATCAAAAGGTTTGACAGCGACTGACAAACTTTAAATCTGCTAAGAAAAAACAATTATAGACTGATGACAATTTATTTCATACTTACAATAATTTTACAAATTTAAAGCTAATATATTTTTGAATATATCTCAAATTTATGAGGCAAACATTATTGACTCAGCCTTTAAAAGACAGCACTAAGTGCTGAGTCACATTTTAAAACCACTAATTTTAAACTAGTTTGGTTTGGAGCCTCCATTTTTAGTGTTAAAATGCTCCCATCACAACCGGTATTTTAATCTTAATGGATGCCATTATGCTGCACTTTAGAGTTAAATACATTGGAAGTTGGTTAAAAAAATGCTACTATAACACGTTAGCACAAATGTAAAATAAAGCAGGCTGCTCTTCAGACCTGAGTTACTATAAACACAGTAGCTCACATCACATCAGCACAACTTGTTTACTACTTGCTAACAGAAGGTGCTAATTAATGTTCAGCACATCAGTTGTTATATTTAAGTGGCTGTGTGTAAAGCACATTTGGACTTCTCTCTTCTCAGGTATAACAGGTGTGTTTTTCTCCGCACAGCTTGCACAGAGATCTGATAAAACTGTGGCACAGTTGTTGGCAGAGTGCACTTACTTCTTATCAATAAGGCCTCCGGTCAAAAAACAGCCACACTAAAAATATTGCACTGCTCAATCTGTCGATTATTTACAAAACATAAAACAACACGTACCTTTTTTAGATTCAGTTTTAGTTGCAGTACTACAAAGCAAATGACACACACAGAAAAAGTTCTTTAGTACAGAGAGGAAGAAATCATCTTACCGTTTCTTTGTTGGGCAGCAACTCTTTCCGGATCCTGAAGAAGTTTTTGCCAAACTGTCTCAAACCTTTAATGAAGCGCTTCTGCAATTTTTCAGAGAAAGAGAAAGAGGGAAAAAAAGACCAGTTAGTATTTGAGAAGTCAGCTAAACTGCGACCACACAAAGTTACTGTCTAACACCACGAGAAAAAAAAACCATTGTTTTCATTTCACTAGTTTGCGGTTGGAGAGGTTTGATGTGTATCTAGAAACCTCTGTAGCCGTTTAAACTCCGGAGCAAACACAGCCATGTCAGGGCAAAGGAAATGACAAGTAAGACAGGGAGACTCGCTGAGATTAAGCTTGTCGTTTCATGTGGAGGCAAAATACAGTTAAGCAATTATTATTTGATGTAAAAAGATACAGAGCAATCCGAGGGATAATTATGTTGTTTATTTCACAAGTCAAAAGTTGAAAAGCAAGAAAACGTCTCGCTGTGCATCGTTAGCGGTTTTTCATTTATGTCTGTTCAATAAAAATGTCAAAATGCTAAATCAACGAATATAACCTGACAAAACAGAAAAGGGATGTACAAACCTGTGGCAGAAATTGCTACTTCCTAAAATGTCATTTAAGCTGATGAAAACTGAATGTGAACAGACCACCTCACCTTCATAAGCACAAAACAACAGTCCTGAATAAATACCAATAAGCTGAACAACCTCTATATATATTTGTTCTCCTTTAAGAGCCACAGACAGAGCCATAAAAAGCGGAGGCTGAAAACATTCATAACAAGCGAAGCAGACAACCAACAAATTTACTTTCTTGTTCCAGAGGCGAGCCCTGTTCCTCAGTGATCTCAGCGAACCGTTTCCACCAAGTAACTCCAGTAAAAAGCAGGGAAAAGTCCTCAGGGAGCACGGCACAAATCTCTACACACAGCCACAGGTAAAGGCAAAATTAGGGAGCAAATCCATAATGTCTCCGATGGTACACCGTTTTTTTTAATCCTTTTTTTGCAAGCAAGAAATAGCTTGTCACTCTCTGCTCTTCCACTACAAAGGGGAAGGCTTTACATGTGATCTTTCTGCAAGAGAGCCTCTGGTTTGCAGCAGGCTGGAAAACCCGGAGTGGAGTCTTGGGCTTCATGTCGGAGTTGGGCACTGTGCTCATTTCAGTCTGTTCTCGATCCTCTAGCGCTGCACATGCAGGCTTCGCGTCTCTACCCCCACACAGGAAAAACCCAAGCTACTAGTTGTAACAACTACACAAAAACTGTCTGCTTCCTTAAGAGGAAACTACAGCAGCCCTTTAAATGCATTCAGAGCTTTGGGTAAGCACAAACTCCACTAGCTGCCAGGCTGATACAATTTGTGTGGAGAAAGCTCTTGGACATGGTAGAGGGAGACAAGTGAGAAGGAAAACCTGACATGGAGCCTGGGCTGCGTGTCAGGACTTCATTTTCCATGCCATGTATAGTACGTTATGTAACCACAGATTGTTTACATATTCAGGTTCAGTGGGGAACAAAGGCCAGATTTACACAGTGACACAAAGTAGCACAGCCAGCTGCAGAACACAACTGTGTTTGAGGCCGAGAAATTACAGGCAACAAAGAGGAATGAATCACTGTATTTATGTATGTATAACAGTCTCAACCCCTGGTGTTTTACTGTGTAACTGTGATGGTATAAGCAAGAGTACGTTAAACCAGACTAAACAAGATATACAAGGCCTGATCAAAAGCTGAAAGAGTTGGCAGCGGGACACAATGTCTGTCATATCATCGCCATGACACAAAATTAGCATTAATCACGCTGTAGGTGTAGTGGTTGATTAGCCAGTAGATTAGCCGTCTCCAACACAAGCGCTCACCCACATGTGACACCCGTGTCAAGCCACTTGAAGAGGTAAGAGCAGATTACCACTCGGACTGTCAGTCAAACCTCAGTGGAGCTACATATAACAGGTGGAAAACCAATGCAGCGCTTCAGAGGATCAACATTACACGACTTGTTTTACAGGTGATGACACAAAGAAGTAAATATTCTACTGAAATATTAGCTTCAAAAATGTGCAGGATGCACAAATATTTGAATTAACCTGAGGTAATGAGTCATGATGTGTTTGAACTCTCCGTAGCAGCCACTGACTGATAGTGTGGCGTCTTTTCCTGAGGTTGTGGCTCTGTTATGACAAAAATCTATTAGACCTGCTCCTGCTCAATTTGTGCCTGTCCTAATTATGTCACCTTAATTATGTTCCCCAACTGTACTATTTAAACATAATGTCCGTCAGGCTCCACAGAGGAGCCGTGTGTACGCTCCCCGTCTCCTCTCCCCTCTCCCTCCTCCCTTCCGTTTTCTTTCTCTCACTGGCTCCCTCCTCCCTCTCTACATGTCGGCTCCAGTTTAAGGCTCCATTTCAGCTGCCTGGGCTCACTGCTCTCCAGCCCAGCTAATAAATCATCCACCAATCTGCTCCCTGAATCGCTCTGCCCCTGCTCCGATTGCGCCAACCCTTCCGTTGCTAGGCAACGCAGGGAGGGGGAGGGGCTCAGATCCAGAGTTAGAGGAGGGTGAGGGATTGGGTAGAAGTGCTACCAAATGGCCATCCGCTGTGCAGAAACAACAGGCTTCTCTCTCTCCGAGTGTGTTCCAGAGAGCTGGCGCTTTTCACCCGCCCCAAGTTTCCCTTCACAGCCTAACAGTGCACTATTGTGAGGCTGGAGATGAGACATAAAAGGAGGAGGAGAATGAGAAAAAATGATTCAATAGTCCATTGTGGTGCGTGCGCACTTCCTGCTTGATAGTGGATTGTCGGGAGTTGTAAAACTGGTTAAGATAATGCGGACATATGCACAAAGATGGTATCATGGTGACAAACGGAGCACAGGCGCCCACATGAAACATAAGTCCTGCTAAATGTCATTCCACGAAAACACTGACGCAAGACCATCCAGCAGCAAACAAAGCCACTTTCACTCAATATGGAGTCATTATACTTGACTTGTTGTTAAAAGATGACCTTTCCAGGCCTGCTGTGTATAAACGCAGAGGGCCGAGGGCAATCAGTCAGCTAGGCAAAACCAAAGGGAAAATAACACTTCTGTCTGTTATGAAATATCAACTCATAATAAGATTGGCCACGGTGAGCAAAGAGGAAATCACAACATGCTTGAAGAACAGAGAGGGGGAGACCGCACTGACAGACACTAGACTTACCACATCCTGTGTGCACCAACACCATAGATAAAGCTCAATCTATGTTTAGATATGATGAAGTTTTAGGCAGATATTAAAGCACCGACAAACCCCTCAACAACAAACCACTCAAGAAGTCTACAGACCAGAAAATATTTTTCTGTTGTACTCCAACTCTCTTTTTGTAATAATACACAGGAAGATATTCTGCCAGCATTTGGCAAGCACAGTAACATCCTCCGTGTCCTTTAGCTTGTACTGACAAAAGGTGACAGGAAATTCCAGCACACACCCATCCGGCCTTCTATTTAGTTACTAAACAACGTCCAAAGCATTGTTGGCATTATAACATCATAGTGATAAAATGTCCTGTTGACACTAAACTGTTGTTGTAGCAAACAGAGCTCCCTCTGCAGACAGAAGCTCCTCACATAACTTTGGAATACTCTACAGCTTTCAGCGGCGGTGTTGTGTTTTATCTGCCTGTGGTGTTTTTGCTTGGGCGGTGTGTTTCAGGTATATGTTCTACCACTGGGGGGCCTCGACTCTCTCCTTTTCTTTCTCCTCTTCCTCCCTTCGTTTGCTCCACAGTGCTGTCGGCTGCCTGCCCCAGTCATCCATCAGCTGAAGACACAGCCGGAGATAAGCCGTGGCACAGTGCAGCTGGCTGAGGAACAGACCTCCCGCCCCACAGCAGTCATAGATCAGACTCTCTGCCTCTGATATGGCGACAACAACAACCACTGCTGCTGTTTCTAATTGTTTATATGGCACCACCTGTTGGCTGATGCATTATTAGCACCACTTATTTACAATCAGGGATGACAGCAGCTTCATGTGCAGAGATAATTTCATTATATCAAGTTTACAGCGCATAGATCCTTTGATGAGCTTCACAAAGGCTGCAGAAGGAGCAGGTGCAAAGTACTCAATTTGATGATACAACAGCAGCTTTAGCTGGGTACGGTATTTTATATCTATGTTTCATATTTCACATACTGCAGCAAAACACTACTTGCTGTAGTTCTGTCATGTGGGTTTACTACTTTCTATAATCTGAGTTACTTTAATTTAATAATGTGAAATACATTTGTACAGCCATTTAATCAAAAGACCGCACTTGTACTTGCTCTGATCTGAAAAGCAGATCCTGTCCCCGTAGCTGGTAATCATATCCTTTCAGATAATTTTGGTTTAATGCTGTATAACAGGTCGGCTGTGGAAGAAATAGTCAGTATTGCAGCATTTTAACTATTTAGGAAACTGAAGTGCTTTCTGTTCCTGGTTTGAAGCAGTTTATTTTTACCATTGATGCTATCGCATCAAAAGCTGTGCGGGCAATGAGCATTGATTTGGCTTCTGATAAAGCACACGCATAGTAGTGTGTAGTGGAGTGGAGTTGCCTCTCTCAGTTAGCTTTTAGAAAATGCAGAGGACTATTTCATGCCTGATGGACAGAAATGGTTTTGCCCAGCCATAATAACTTGGTGGTTCAATCAACCACTTCTCTATCCTAAACCGCCTGCTGTGGGTACCTGCCACAACAGACACAATGACGTTAGACTGTGCTGTAAATCTTTATGGTGAAATATTATACTTTTATATTTCATGGACAGTCAGTATACCTTATTCCAAAGAAAAGTTGGGGATTTTTCTTCAGTGAAATCTCAAGTCATCATCTCACTGACAGTTTGCGTGGAGCTCACATCAAGATGATGGATTTTCAATTTATTGAAGTTGTACTAACAATCTCACAGTGAATGATCTTTTGGGGTTTGACTGTCCCAAATCATTTTGGAGTGAAATCATAGCTAGAGGGCAATAAAAACTATACAAACACTGCTCTGAGCTATTGTCACTTCCTCCACACTTGTAATGAACCAGCTTCAACATTACCAGTGTAGCAGCCTCATCTTTCTGTGTGATGTGTGATGGAGAGAAATTATTTTAAAAAAAATTTAGGCTAGGAGAGTTTAGATGAGGACCATTATTATGTGCTTTGTGGCTCCAGCTGCAGGCGAAGCAAGAAGAGGTGGGGTAGGGGGCAAGAGAAGTCATGCGGGGGAGGGGAGGGTGACAAGTGACCCTACAGACAGGCTGATTCTGTCATTTCAGCGGCCCCCGCTGTCACTTTTATTCACATCTATAAAAGAATGGTGGGGTGGGGTGAAAAAAAGAGCAGGCAGGAATAATAAGGCTAGTCCTGGAGGGGACGAGATTGAAGAGGGCGAGGAGGAGGAGACGAGAGGCAGAGTGAAGGGTGATAAATAAATGAAGAGCAGCAGGGCTGGTTTCTGTGAGTGCGTCAAGGTTGGAGCTACATTTACACCTGTCCCTCAAGGCTGCAGGGCTGAAAAGGCACAACTGGTAATCAGAAGGCTGGGAGCCCTGTCCTTGGCTGGGCAGTAGAGATGCTGCTTCTTCAGGCTTTAGACACTTTGGGGCAGGTGGAGCACAGAAGTCCCGCTGACCTGCCTCCACCCACAGACACAAAACACACCAGGCACTGAACTGGGACAACACTATGTACTGGACTTCCTGACAGCTCCACCACTTCACTTCAGTAATACTGTCTGAAAATACTCTGTGTGAACAGCTGCTATGACCCAGGTAACAGAACTAAATGGCTAACAACACAGAGCTGGGCATTGGCCAATCATTTTATGTTATTTGAATATGTGATGATATAGTGCTGACTAATAAATAATGGTTTACTGCATATGTACTGTTATTCATTTATGTGGCTGCACCGAAAAAGAAATCTCAGCACAGAAACGCCAAACAAAGTTAAAGGAAATTCAGTGTCTCTATTTGTTTTTCTACGTGAGAGCACTGATGGAGCGATGTTTACACTGTAAAATTCCCTCAGTGCGTATCGGCTATAAGAAAAAATTACAAGACATACTGCTCCTATCAGAGGCAAGAGGTGTCTGTATCACTGATTCCAATAATAACCATAACAACACAAATATCACTGTAATACAAACCTTGAACACCAAACCAAAGACTGAATGAATTATTGCAGAGATTACCTTATGGTCTGAATCGAGTTATTTACTGCTTCTACTATAGAGCCTCTTTTATGCACCTTTGACAAGTTGTGTGTTGCAGACCTGTGCGGTATTAAAGCCTCCCTTCCAAAGCCTTTCCCTCGCTCTGATCATCTTCACACAGCAGTTTAGCCCGGCGCCAGCAAGGTGCACAAATAAAGGAAAACTCATACCTAGTCCACAAAGGGATCGCTGACTTAATTTGTTGTAATTCGTTGTGGTCCTGCTGTGGGCTCTGGCTTTATTCAAATGTGCCCATCATGTTTAATTACAAGATGAACACACTCATTCCCCTCCACTGGATCTGAGCTGCTGGACTCAAAGCAAATAAAGATGGCAAAGCCTCAGCATTACAAAATTATATCAAAATGGAAAAGGGTGGTTCACCAGAAGGAGGAAAAGCAGACACAAAAGATGTGGGCTGTGTTTTACTGAGATCTACAGTTAGCCTGTAGTGTTAACGTTAAGAGGTAGAGGGTATGCAAACATGTAGTGCAGTGTGTCATAAAGCATCAAAACCAAACCCACAACTCTCAGTCATTTTGACACAGACTCATCCAGCACTTTTATTTCTCTCCTACCCGCTTATGATGTGTTGTGTGATCAGGGAGAAGGGCTGCCATTTTCTGATTTTAGCCCTTCAACAGCTGTAGTGAAATTCACATCTAAATTCAAATGGAGGCTAACATTACCAGCCCTCAATCATTTCCCTTTCCAGACTTTCATAATAAAGATTTATTCTGTGGGTGATAAACAGGATGCAGCTGCTCTTAAGCCTTGGAGGAGCTGGAAACCGACAAGATTTTACTGATGTCTTGTGAGACGGAGCCAAAATCCTTGTGTTAACTTTCTCAACAGCTCCCTCTAAAGACACAAACCCAGCTCTGACAGTTGAAGGTATACAGACAAGAAATACTGATAAACATCAAGAAAGCTATGGGAAGCCTTGAAATAATAAACTATCTGTTGTATATGCAAACAGTAAAATTTAGATGACTACTTTTAAACAAGTTAAAAGGCCAAATTAAAAGGACAGTTCTCTTACCACTTCATCCTCAGACCAGCACTTCTCTATCAGTTTGGGTACTGGCTTCTTAACCAGGCGCTGGAGAGCTTTGCCTGCATCATAGCTGCTCTCATGAAGCTGTGGACAATCACAAACAAGCATCAGCACACGATTCTGATACACAAGGTGTGGATACACTAAAAGGTATATTTATGAACATGCTAATTTAGTTCGCAGTACAATACAAAACAGATATTTAAAGCTTTAATTGCACATTTTATTGAGCTGAAACGTAACAAACTGGTAGAATTTTTACTACAAATCTCAGTCTAAGTCAGAGCATCAAAGGAAATGCGGTGCAAAGATCGAGAACCACCCTGAAAATAACACAATGACTAAGGCAGTTGTTTTGTAGCTTTAAACCTTGTGTCACATTCAATTTGGTGAAGCAAGCAGCAGCACTAGAGCACTTCCTCTGAGAATAAACAGGCATTACTCATTGGAATTGCAAATAGTGAGGAGGGTCGAGAGACAATGACCTGCCCGCTATGTTAATTTTCCAGTTTATAGAGTCGGAATATAAATGCCCTGTTTATGATGATTCTAATCTCTTTCTTGTATTTGTTTCCTCAGTATTCATTGTCAGTGTGACAGACAAATCTCTCATTATGCCTAATGTATTGTAAGCTGCTGAGGCTGGGTTTACTACAGGGGGCTACTCTAGTGGCTCAGGGGCCTTATTATTGCCCATCACCGAAGAGCCACAGCATAGCTAAAATAACAGTGGAGTTCTTGTAATTCTAACACACTAAGACTCTGACTAGATTTTCTCTTATGAACATTTAATATGCATTAGACCTGTTGCACAGCTACTTACAGTATTAAGTGCATTTAATGTAGTGTCATCTCGAGAAGCTGCTAAACATCCGTCTTCTGTTGAGCCACCATCGCACATCCCTGCAAAGGCAGCCATGCTCCTGTAGACACAAGAAAGATCAAATCAACATTGACAAGGTCTCAGGCACGTCAAGTTACATGCATCACTTAACAGACTTTATTGTCCAGGTAGGTGCATTTTAAACAACCATATCCAACAGAGCCAGGAAAGATGGCAACAAGCAATTGTCACATTAAGTGTTAAACGGTAATTACATCTTTCATACACAGAAAAAATATTTCTGGCACTGCAACAAGGCTACAAAAATCACTTTTAACAATTAAAATAAAATACAACAAGTTCAAAAAACATGCTATTGGGATTGTGACTGCAATTAGATTAATCATCCATTACTAGTAGCAAAGTTTAGTGAAAAGAAGTCAAACTCACACTGATTAACTTTCTATGACTTCAATAGAAAATTAATTGGCATGTATTTACATAATGTAATAGTTTATTTAATGTACGGATGCAAACATTTGATGGTTCCAGATGGTCCTTAAATTGGAGACTCGTATTTTTAAGCTCTTAATTAAAGCTTATTTCTAATTAAAAAGGATTCAAGAGATATGTATTAATAAACATATTTACTACACTGCAGACAAAGCAAGGCATTCTTATAATTAAAAAAGCTCATTTTATATTCCCCATATGCTCCTGCTTAAAATACTTTCAAAGACCTTACTGAGCAGGATGTGAAATTTAGAGTGTTGTAGTCCATATATAAACAAACGCAGCAGCAAAAATAAGATGCTGGCCAGCATGAAAACAAGTATGATGGATAAAAACAGACTGTCCATCAGAGTGACAGCTTGTGATTAATTACACTGCAACCACTAACTACAACAAAGCACACAGACAAGTTAACACATGTCACTTTCACAGTCACAACATTACAGAAACCACACCTGAAGTGTAACATTAGTAAGTAGCTTTAAAACAGCGCTCTGGATAAGAAATTACAAGACTCCTCAAAAACCAGATAGTGTCAGGACCCAAAGCTACTTTTTTTATAATTCATATTCATTCATAAATATGAATATAGTTATTATTGCTGATGGAGACTAATATCTTGATACTTTTCATCTGGATCACTCAACTGAAGTAATACTTCTGTTCCGTCTTCATTTATCAATCTTAAACTATGGCAATAGTTTTCTCCCAGCTTAGAACTTAGACGTTTAGGCTCACCTTGCGGCTCTGAGGTACATGAGAAGGTCACAGTCGTTGACCCCTGGCATCCAGACCAGCTCCTCATTCTCAGTCACGACCTGGCCACAAGGAGAGGGGAAAGGCTGGAGCTCTGGGAGCTTGGCCTAATCAGGTTTAGGGAGAAAGAGAGGCACAGATGGTGTCACCCTACAAATAGCATGAAGAAAATATCAGCTTTCAATCCTCTGTCATCAACTTTTCACAGAGTGGCTGAGTGGTGGCAGCAGGGACTGGGGACAAGTTACAGTCACAGTGATTTTACTTGTTAACATAACACATGACTGCACAACCCAGATGACCTTCTGTCCTTTTACTGATCAACAGGTCTCAAGATGCTCACTGATTAATTAAAATAAACAAATGCGTATGTGCAAATACTGTGTAAATCTAAAGGCAACATAAACAACTTTTTGTTGTATTGTAGCTGTGTTATGTAAATGTTTATAACATTTACATTTATAGCATTTTAGTGTGACAATGTATTCCACAAAAAATGTGTTATTAAGATCTGTGTGTTGTGTTGTTTGGTGGAAAAGAAAAAAACTTTAACCAAAACTAGAAAAATTTCTAACGACAACTTTTACTGTTGTGCAGTGACTTACCTGGTGACTGGGTCCCACTCGGATTTCCCCCTGTGTGCTGTTAAGCCGCCTGAGAAGACACAAACAGGATATTGAAAAAAAGATATTTACTTGGCGGCCTTTGAAAGCTATCTTTGACAGAAATCTGTCAGCATGGTGCCTGTGAATTCAGCTAAATTGCACACACACACACAAAAAATCACACACTATCTTATCTGACTAAAGCTTCAAAGCAGGAAGAAAGAAAAGTAGAGAGAAACTAACAATTCAAAACTAGGACAAGTTTAAATACAGACCGAGTGGACAAGGCCTACACTTCCTGTTGTGTGGGGTCTTTACAGACACATGTGAAAAAAGTACATTGTGTTGTTCTGAAAAGCAAATAAAGATTTCAGAGGAATATAATTCCTGGTTGACTGCTCCTGCACAAGGAGCTGAGCAGAGCACATTTGCAGGCTTCATAATGTGAATGCAGCAATAAAACAGAATCCCCTAAAAGGAGGAGGAGGAGGTGGAGTGGAGAAGGGGAGGAAGCAGGCTCTGGATATGCAGGGCGAGCGCTGCTGGTACAAATGTTGGTAGCCATAGCAACTGCAATTTAATAATAGTGTACCGAATCTCCAGCTGCAGTGGATTAAAGAAAATGACAAGATGTTCCTTTTGAAAAGCCTTTCCCTCTGTTGCCTAGGTAACAGCACCGATTTTCATACAGCCGAGCGTGGGGCGGCCCAGAATCTGTCAGCATGATTTGCACCCAGAGAAGCTCGCACTCCATCATGTAGACCTGGGGGAAACCTGAGAGGCCACAGACCTCTGGTCTCTTCACAGTCATCCAACCACAAAACCCTATGACGAGCACATATTTGACCCAACTCCCTTTTTCTCTTCCTCAACAGACCTTCTTCTCCTCCCAGACAGAAGAGATTGATTATTTGGGGTAATCCATACTGTTCTGAACTATGGCTGACAGAAGCATTGGCACACACAATATCTGCATAGGCCAAAAAATGAATGTCCGCTGTGATAAATGCCCTCAGGCCTGCCAAAATGTTGAAATCCTTCATTTATTTTATTACAAGGATCCTCAGCAGTTACGCAAACTAAATGTAAAGTAATCAGATTTGGAGGAGCCCAAAGGAATAAAGTATGGTAGTTTGTTATAACATCGGCACTTCAGATTAGATTTTAAAAGTTTCATAATGAATTCATAACACTTCAGCGCTTATTTAAACCAAGTTTCTCGTGTAATTATTTGACTGGAACTTCTAAAACTGTTAGTACAACACAGTACTACCAAACTAAAAGCTACTACTTTGGAATTACCAGAGATAAATAGAGCTAAAACTAAGAATTACATTGTATTGCGTTGCACCAACAAAGACAATGTCTTATAACATTCATATATTTGTGTATATACAGTGGTGAATAGTCACATTATAAGAAAACTATTTTAGTGAGGGAGTATAAATCTGGTCGGTGTTCCTACTGAGAGAAAGTTCTACAAAAGTGTTCCTGACAATGTGCAGTCAGACAGGTACCCCGTACATTTGACAAGAGCCTGTAAGGATGACAAATGAGGACCTGTGCACCAGAATAAGAACAGTGTGAAGACAGCCGTGCTTTACGCAGGCAAATCCTGAGAGCAGATGGTCGACATTCAGATGGAATGCTGCACGGGTCCTGAGAGAGGAGGCAGAATAAGGATGTATCGCAGCAGGAAGCTCCCTGGAGTTATCATAAAGACTGGAGGTATATTTGAACAGAAACAGCCGACAGAACCAGCAAAGTAATTACAAGATAAAATTAGCCCTTTGTTAATAATACCTTAATCATATCTTGCAAAAACAGAAATTCTGTTCATAAATCTGGAAAAATAAATCACTTCAAATGCTTTATTTTCATTTGCTATTATCTATTTATATAAATATAAAAGACATAGATGAAGTATTATCTTACTGTCCTGATCAAGGTGTTAGTTATAAAACTGTGCCTTGTAATTATGTTCCACTTTTTTTCTAATAAGCTGTTAAAAGCCCGTTTGTAGCGCAATAAACAATGCAAACAGGTTCAGACCTAACTCAGCATTAGCTCTCAATCTCGTCAAGTAATTACAGGCTTACTTATTAAAGCCAAACAACAACATGACAGTCTGGTCAACTTTGTGTATGCAATCAAGGATGTGCCCGCCCCCTCCATCAATTTCAGCCAATCACAACGCGAGTCTGTGGCACACTGACATAATTGCTGCACAGCAAAAACAGACACAACTTCATGGCTTTTACGTGCGACGACAAGCGGCATGTGCGTTTCACAGCTGGTGGCAAAGGTGTCAGAGCCGGTGGAGCTCCGTGTGGAGCCCAGCATCACTCCATGCGCCATGTCATCCCGGCTGTAAACAGGAGCACCAAAATGGAGCCAGGGGAAGCCTCTCCCGGTCTCATTACCATCATGTAACCATGCTGGGTGTATTTATCAGTACCATACTTGCAGGTGCACCGTAAACACTATGCATTTGTCCGGACTCTGGTGACAACATATTAATAAAAGTGTGATATCACGGCATTTGCGTTGTGGTAGCGCAAACGCGTAAGGGTATGTGATCTGCAGTGACAGCCTGTATGTTCAACAGCATTCACTTCTCCGGCAACTGACACAATGAGTAAACTCGCTACCGGGCTCCTCAGCACGAACACTGCCGGTAAACACAATGACAACCTGCAAACACCACACAGTTTTGTCAGACAGCAGGAATGCGACCCATGAAAAGAAGACGAGCCAACACTCGCGCAGCAACTAATAACGGCACGGGAAAGCACGACAATGTGATCGCACACCTACCTCCGGGGACTGAACAAATCGTCCATTTCTGACATCGAGCCCTAAGGTTGGGTGGTGACACTGTATGTATAATGCTCGTTGGAATCAACTCCCCTCTCCCACCTATTTCTAGGTGCTCAAAATGGAGAACCACGCATTCGCTCCGGAGAGGTATTCACTGAGCTTGTGCTGTGACCTCAGCCTGCACGTACAGCGTCGCCAGCTCTGCTCGCTTCTCTATAGACACTTACTGAGCATGTGCTACGACCTCACACACACACACACACACACACACGGAGGCAGACAGACACGCATGCAAGATACGGAGTTCATCTCTCCTCTATGTCTGCGCCATAATAAACAACAGTGAAATTGCAAGGCTGCAGACAGCCCGCTCAGAATACCAAACGAGCGGAGGAGAGGAGGGAGGGAGGGAGGGAGCGGAAGGCTGAGCGGGGCCCTGAAGGAGGGGGTTCCCAACTGGCAATCCACAGTGCCAATAACAAGAACAGCTGTCACTGCAACACGTCAGACACTCCAACCACCACAAGAGGATGATAACAATGAGGGTTTTCTAATTTTGCTCATCATTTAAGTTCATTGAACAGTTCATCTCGCGTAATAACCAACAAACTAGTTCCGCCCGTTTTCAGTTTTTCTATTCAACAATATCTGGGCCAAAATAGCGAGGCAAAGTCAAAAACATATTACTCATATGTAAAGTTGAATGCTTATTTGAATAATGAAGGGAAACTGTATGTGTTGGTGTTTCCCACCATAATAACACAGGCTGCAGACACACCTGTCTTCTAACCTCTGCAGAAAGTTGTCAACTTTCAATGTTGCTATGTTTCTTGTTGCCTTCACCACTGGCCTTTTCTAACCCTTGACCCCAACCGTCTGTGTCTTAAAGTCCATCTTCTGCCAAGAACAACCACCTCTGACTAATGTTGACCACTTCCTGACAACCTCTGTAACCAAACGCTCTTTCTGTTTTCTGAAGCAACAAAAAAAATCATCTTAATATCATCTGCTGTACTTTTATTATTTAACGTGCATGTACAATCCCTGTTTGCCAAACTGTGGGGCTAAGTAAGGTTTGGAGGTAGATCTCACTTATTACAAAAGTTATTTAACCATTTCACAGTGTTGACAGCGGAGCAGCTGTAGTAAGGACAACTTTAAATATATAATCTGCTTTTAAGCACGACCAGCAACACCAGCTGTGACACAAAAGGTTATTACCAGCGCGCAAGATTGTAATACAAAGGAGAGAGCACATGGTCTGGAGGTATTCTAAAACTATAGTTCATAGTTTAATTAGCACTGCTGCAGTGCTGATAAATCCAAATGTATTGCTGACATTATTATTATTATTATTGTTGTTATACTAGTAGTATAACAATTTCCAAAAGAGTTCATTAATAATCAATCATGAAACATATGTAGACATTTTCTTACTTGCCAAAGAAGGAAAAGCACAAATAGTATAAATGAACAGCTCTGTTCTCAGTAAGCTGTGACAGCGAGTCAGCATCCACAACACCAACTAATTCAGTCACAATTCATTTTATTATTCTGTGGTTTCCCTGCTGTAACATGTCAAAATATGTTAAAAAAAGCCTTTCCTCCTAATCAAAGGAATGACTTAAAATACAATTCCTTCCTAATCCAATACCTTCTAATCTTAAGTTTAATGTAAAACATCACAAATTAAAACATAACTTGTGATTTGACAAATATATAACACCAAAACAATTATGAAGCCATAGGGGTTTCCTTTAGCTCATTCCCATAATTACACATTATTCTATTCTTTGTCAGCAATAATGATTCAGCAGTATCATTAGACAAACTGGGAACAACAAACAAATAAAAAGCAATAAATCCATGCACAATGAAACTGAGCAAAATTACTTCTATAATCATCTTGTGTCCTAAGTTACATATAATTTAACAGCATTTATGCTACTTCTTGGTGTGAATCTAAAATTTGGCAATTTCTGTGATTAAACTTTGTTTTTACTTGTATTTATTATTGTTACAGATATATGGTAATATATATATATATACACATATATACATACATACATACATACATATACATACATACATATACATATATATATGTGTGTGTGTGTGTGTGTGTGTGTGTGTGTGTGAGAGAAATGACAGATGTTGGATGTAAAATGTACTGAACACTGTGATTCATTTGAAGAAAAAAAAGATTTTTAGGCCTTATGTTAAATCTAATTATGCAAATTGACCGAGGATTTCTGTCCTATGGGTTTGTTAAGAAAGACACTTTATCAGTAGACTGGACACAAAGCTGCTCACCTGGTCTCTGGATTATATCCGAGGAT
>OMLM01002737.1:55768-83524 GCA_900302695.1 Helostoma temminkii
GAGGATATAGAAAAAGGAGTCGATGCGGGCTTTGAACTCCCGGGCAGCAAAAATGTCAGAGAAATGGGAAATGTTGCATTTCCCCCTGTGAGAGAGGACAGTTTTTATTAGACAACAAGTGTACAACAACTGTAGCAGCAGAAGATGTAGCCCAAATTACAATTTCTTGAGGTTTTCATGTGTTGGAGGCGACATACACAGCAGCAGCAGTGTTTGTCAGTGCCTCTTGACTCTGCAGTGAGATATCAGGCTCTGGCTATTGGACCTGTAAACACCAGCTGAGCATGTCAGAGCTGCCTTGTCTGCTGCCGCTGAGGTATGGAAGACAGATGCCACAGAGATCTGGACAGGAATACAACCTGTGTGTCTCCCTCTCAACACGATTACCCCCCGGTGAGCTGAGAAGGCAGAGGCTCTGACCACATCTTGATACCATTTCCTGTTTCCAGCAGTCTGGTGTCTGGCTCCATCAAAATAACACACATCACAAGCATAAAGAGAAGAGCTGCCTTGCAGAGAAAAAGTATCTTTCTGCCTCTGAAAAGATTAAAGGGTGCCATGGAGGGCCGTCTTCGGAGAGCTGTGGCATTACAGCATTTGACTGGAATTCCCTCCCGTTTATCTAAAGCCTGGAGAATAAGTCAAATCAAAGGCTGCTCTGTGTAGGAGAAGTTGCAGTTAATTTGCACTGAAATCAGTGGTTTCTGGAAGACATGACTCTGACTGCCCACTGCTGTGCTGCTGCACAGATGGTTTTGGTTAAAGCAAGCGGGGAGTGGAAGAGAAGGGAAGAGTAGATGGAAGAGACAGAGACGCAGAATAAACACAGAATATTTGATTTCAGAGTATGAAAATAATTAACGCTGCATGCCTTTCTCCTGATATGAAGCATATACTCAGTTTTAATCTAGCTGTTCATGTTCTAACATGTGTTTGTATGGAAGGGCTGGTGCAGAGCTAGATTTTAATGCAGCGTGGAAGTCTCACTTATGGGTTAGCGTCTTGAGACATTTGATCCATTTCTGCAGCACCTGCTCAAGGCAGGAAAGCAAAATGTATATGTTTTTACTCCTGATTGTTAGTTAAAAGCATTTGTTTTGTAAACATAAAAATCAATGGTTTTCATTTTCTCTAATTATTTTAGATCTTATTAGATGACATAGGAGTAATGTAGTACTACTACAATACACATACACAGTGTTTTAACAGAATAATTTCCCTGTAGGCTGAAACTGGTTCACAACAGCCAAATATTTAACGATAGGAGTGCGATTAAAACACAGATGGTGTTAGTCACCAGTCTGTTTGAGTATATAACAACAGTATTTGGCTGAAGAATTCATTATTAGTTTAATAGAACTGGATTTCTGCCAATAAAATATTATTTTCATAACAGACTTATACGGGTACCAAAACTGATTAGCCACAATATAAAATAAAATTTAAAATTGAAATAAAATCCCCATGAATAGCTGTAACAGTATAACAGGGGTATCGTGCTATAAATACAAGCACTGTGCATAGTGCAACCATGACTTGATTGACATGAGGACTTTTATTGTTGGACATAAGGGAAACCCATAGGAAACCAGTTTATTCAAAGTGCAGTTTCTAGCTTTTACCACAGCTAAGATTATAAGATTTGTGTGTTTATATATGTTTACCTGAGAGCAGCAGCATGATAAGTGTCCACATAGTCAGAGATGAAGAGCTCTCGACTCCTGACTACTGGGTCTGTGATAACCAGTTCCCGGCCGGAGTCTGAAGGAAGGAAAACACAGGTGTACTGAAAACATATCTACATTATATATCACGGTAAAAATGAAAGCACTCATCTGTGACAAAAAGTGAAGGGATTAAGCAGATCTGGTATCTGACCGCACTAATAAATTCATAAGCTCAGTTCTTTGTACACCCATAGTAACAAGTATCTCTGCTGAGGTCAATATTATGCCACATAATTCAATAAAGCCAATAAAGTGCAGTCCCCTGAGGAGAGGACATAATGTTCTGTACTCAAATGAAATGACCCTTGCAGGGGTTAAGACGTATCAGCAGAACCAAAAATGAGTAGGGACTGACAAATGACCTGAGTTGTTGCATGCTCTGGCTGCTAAGTTTTGGCCTTGTGACACCAGTTCTAATAATCCTGAGTCCTGGTTGCAAGGACAGGCTGCAGATAGCAGCGTGTTGTGTTACACTAAAACAAGTTCTGGAAGGAGCAGCACACTTGGTGTTTAGCTGATAACCTCAATGACACAAATGAATAAAGCCCTTCCTCTGACGCAAGAGATACTTGGATTACTGTAGAAAGAATAACAGTGTAACACCTTGTTTCACTGTAGTTGTGACTGCACTGGCATTTGTTCTTTGGTTACGTGGTGATTGTGACTGAGTACATATTTAAAGCTGGCTGTATTCTGTGAGACAAAGTGAGAAAAGCTCAGCCATTAGGGGCATGTTTGCTAGTGAGAACCAACTGCTAACAGGATGTTGTCAATAGGTGAGAACGTATGTTGTGAGAGAGTACACACGCAGGCATTTCTTAAGAGAAAATCACCTAGGAATCTGCATCTATAATAAATTAATATCAAATCATTTTTGGGACAATGTTTGACTCAAAAAGGGATTGAAAAATATTGATTATACTTGTAAGTAACCAAAATTAAAAACTTTTTTTAGGACAAGCACACAAATATTTTTATTTAGTATGAATTAAGCATACAGTAAAATATAAATGGCTCAACCATGGATATTTAGTAAAATCCAAATATTTATTCATCAGCTGAGTATTCCAAGTATTCCAAGTTAATGTTAAGATGACATCCCTTTGTGAATCAGGATTTGATGTTCAGATGCTAAAACTATGACAGTGCAAGTTCTTGTAGATGTGTCTGTGTTAGAGTGTGAGGAGTCCATTGTCACTGATGGAGTGTTTGAGCTCAAAGGCCACATAACACTGCAGGTTATTAATACTCGACAGTGCTGCTGTCTGGCCTGAAGGAGTGTTGCCCAGGGAACAGCAGTGACGCACGGGATTGGTTTGGCTGCCAGAGACTCTCTTCTGGTTTTTGTTTTAAATGCAATTCACAGCTAGCTGTTATGTTCCTCAACAGTGTGGAGAGCAGAGGTGTGTGTGTGTGTGTGTTTGAGAAGAAGAGAAATTGAGTGTTGAGTTACAGAGCAAGTAAGCCTATTTACTTTCTGTTTGTGTGTGTATACTGTATATATGCAGCCTCTAGACTAACTGGTTGTACGATTGTGTTTCAGTGCACAAGAAGGCAGCCTCACCATTCTCATTGTTGCGATCCTGCACCAGGTGCTGGTAGACAGAGTCGGGCACCTCTGACTGGCGGTAGTACCATTTCACATTCATCAGCAGATGGTCGCGTTTACTCTGCAACACAGAGAAACAGATCAAGTGAGCAGAAGGCAAAAAAAAAGATCCCACACTGAGATAAATAGTCATTTTGTTTGATTACGACGTCACAAACTGGCCTCTTGGCAAACAGGGATGCTGTGCAGACGCACTGTTTATGACTCACACAGACTGATGCCAAAACGAACACAGCAAGACAAAGTCAATTAAAAAGGGATTGCAGAGCATTTAGAGCCTTAATAAAGTAAACAGTGGGATGGTCGTGGCTGGATGACGTTTGGAGACAGCAGAACCATGAGAAGGGTGGAGTGTTCAATCTTTCAACCCTCTGCCTTTGTTTCTCCTTACTGAATGACAACATAATCATTTGAGCTGTTACATAGTTTTATTTTGCACAGGTACAGTGTCATTTTTCCGTACATTGGCTTTTGTACTCTTTAAGTGATGCCATCTACTGGCCTTTCAATAAAGTGCAAGTCAGTGGAGGCCTGTAATTCTCAAGACGAACAGCAAGTGGCAGCACTGAGGTTAAAAGAAAGCTTTACGAGGGCCAGTCAATGAAAAAACAGATGGAAGGAAAAAGGGGGGTGGGAAGAAAATGGTAGAGACTGAAGCCAGAGCTGAGGGAAGGGATGAAAAGGGCAAAATACTGTTTTCACTTCATGTTTTTAAATATTTATTGTGCCTTCACGTAAGCTAAACTGACCGTTACAGAGGTCCGACAGAACATTAGAGAGACTGCTGCACTGGGTGCTGGACAGCAACACAATCTAACTGGCCCCAACCATCTTTATTAGGGGCTCGGCTGCATTGCACTGAACCCTGCATTGAACTAACCGAGTGAGACACCTGCACCAGCAGTGACACCACCCGTGGATTAAAGGAGAAATGACAATAAGGTTAAAAAATACAGAAGAAGGGAAAAAAATCCATGGTAATCTAAGATGGTTAAACATCAGCTCTTTCCAGGCTCCGTGTGTGTGTGTGTGCAGGAACATGAGGTCAGAGTAAAGATATTTAAAGCCTTTACAGTACATTGTTCTGTTATGTCACTGGGGAGGAGGCTGAGCACACGCAGCCAAGCAAATCATCACCTCCCTAAACGCTCCAGCCCACCTCTGGTTTTCCCATTCTCTCCATTCCTTCGTCCCTCCCTCCTCCTCCATCTTTCTCATTCCAATCCTCCACTCTGCCCCCTCTCCATTTTTTTCCCGCGTTCTTCCCCTTCTTCAACCTACAGCAGGGAGGAGGAATTGGGGAGTAAGTGAACCTGGACGTGTTAAACAGCAGCTGGCATGCAGTCAGTCAGCTGCATTTACTGCTCTGGATGATTGTGCGTATGCATGCAACATCACACCACCACACACTGTGGCTTGTGTTTCAACAGAGAGCCGTACTAATGGACTGAGACACACGAGTACGTAAACACATTGTGTGAAGAAATGTGTGCAATGACATCATGTCCGTCCTCCTCCCTCCTAGCAGTTAGTCCACCAATCCCAGCCTCTTGTCTATCCAGTGTACATACACTGCCTCCGGTCTAACAGGCTACCTGTCACAGCAGTATGAGCAGTTATCTGGTGCTTACACACAATTAATTCCTTAAGGAGACTAAATGCTTTGCTACCAGTTTGTTTCATTTCCTGCCTGTAAAACCATAAAGTCAAAGGGATTTCAGAGAGCTGGAACATAGAGCCTGTAACAAACAAAAACACAAGCAGACAGAGATATGCGCACAAATAAGCACACAGGTTTTACATCTTATTCATGAGCCTGCATTATTTTAAACCAACCAAACAAACCAAAGCAGAGAGCGAATGTCACTTAGCTATCATCACTATCCTCATCACTACCGAGTCGCTGCCGCTCTCCAGAGCAGATTGCTGTTTAGAAGCTCACAGCGGCGTTAAGCCCTCTCAGGCAAAAGAGGGAGGGAGATGGAGAGAAAGACTGAGAGCGCAACATATGGAGCACGTAGCGGGAGCAAAGCATAGCTTTCAATTATCACAATTCTATAAACACGCAGGGTGGAAAAATGAGTAGATAACGCAAGAAGAAAATGAAGGGGGATGATAGACAGCTCAGACTCGCTACATGAACTACTAGTTGTATTGTCTGGGTTTTGCTAAGCCTGCCATAGAAAATGACAGAGAGAACATATAAGAGGGAACCACAATGCTGAATTGATTAGAGACATTCCACGCTGCCTGTAGAGAGCTGAGCCCCGCACAATGTCAGCCATCTTTGTCTGTCCTGCCAGAGGCTAAACATGGCCCTGCCCTCCCTCCTCCTGGTCCCTAAACCCTGGGAATGCTGCTCAATGTGGAGAGGCCAAAAGACTTACTAACCCACTACTGAGAGAAAGAAACAAATCAGGGGGAAAAAGGGAAAGTGCAAGGGAGCAGAGCAAAGGAGATAGAGAGGGGAGAGAAAGGGTTTGGATTAAGGTAGGAGGAGCAAGGCCTTCTCATTTCCTCAGACTTAAAATTACAACTGTCCTCCTCCTGCTTCACTGAAATCCCCAGGGTACAAGGCAACCCCTTTATTCATTGAGGACATATAAATCTGAGAGTCAGTGCTTTGGGGTTGAGCACAATGGTACCTCCCCTCTCTCCAGTGGCCAAGCCTGGCCTATGGCATTCTAGGGCACACTCATCAAACAGGGATTGGATTATAGGAGGGGCACTATTTCACAGGCTGTATGTTGGAAAATACAACAAGGTATTTTTAAGAATAACTCCAAAATGTGTATCTTGGTTTATAAAAAACCAACCAATGCTTTCATTACTCGCCAGGCATTGGAGAGTGAGTTAATTCTTTTTCTGACTAGCTAAAGGTGGTTGGCCCCTTGGATCCATAATGGCTGGCCAGTTTCCTTTGTGTTGCTGCATGTGTGTTCAGTCAACTCTGGAACTGGGGCCCCTATGTATAACCACACCACCATTAAGACTGCAGAGAAAGAAGGAAATGCAGATGGCAGACTTTCTGTTTTGCAAGAAAAGGCTTTAAATCTGAAAAGAAACCAGCTTTTATTTAATAGAGGAAATCTGTAGAGGCACACACTTAAAAGATGGACTGAGTGTGGGATTAATTTCATGTTTTCAGTGAGAGAACATGAAATCAATACAGTGCTTTTCAATGCAAAATCAAAGCTAACACTAATACCATTCCTGTTAAGTTGTTCAGTGCACAATGGTAGCAGCAAGCCCAAACTTTCTTCCACATCTGTTCACTGTGGCTTTTACACTATGGTTATTGCCTTGCAGCCACGCTGAGCTGTGACAAAAATAAGGGAACGTTGTTACAACCTGTAACCCTCAAACCCAATGGCCTATTCCTCCTCCTCCCTGCACTGTAACACTAGAGCTTTGCTTTAAACAAAACCAGGCCCTCCTGCTCCCACACGACAGGCCCCCAGTGCACCTCGTTAACAGGAAACCTCTGTTTATTTTCTCTGCTTTTCAGACACTCTCTTCTTCCTCTGCTAACCCTGTTAGTGACCCCCACCCTACCTCAAGCCCCAAACCCATTGGTGACATCAGCAGGCAGGATCTATGACTTCCTTCAGGAGGTGACAGCCAGAAGTAAGGAAGGAAAGACAGATCTCAAACACACAGACAAAGGAGTCAGCGAGAGCGAGGGAGGGAGGGAAGAGGGGGAGGTCAAACAGACAAGCAGCAGCAGCAGCTCAGTGTTAGCCTGGAATGTCAAGCAGTTCGGCTAGGCTAGCAGTCCGCTCAGCTAACAGCTCAGTTAGCTAACGCCACAGGGAATGGGAGGTTTGGTTATGGTAGATCAGAACTGGTAGTGGTGTGACTTTGACAGGCAGAGGCTTAAAATGGCACAGAGGGCGGATTGTGGGAGTGTTCACCTTGCCTGCTGCAAGAGGAGAGTAAGTACAACCGAAGAACAAAAGGCTGGTTGTGGCATTTGGAGGCAGAGAAGGGATCTGGGAGGACTGATCTGCTGCTCCGACATGATAAGATTAGAGAAGGGAGACAGGCAGGAAGAGCAGGCTGGGTAGATCACACATACACTCACATAAACACACACAAAGATGATGGATCTGATTAGAAGGGTTTTCCACTCTGCTTTCTCTCTTCCTCATTTTCCTTCTTTCTCTCCCGCTCTCTCTGAGACAGAGAGATCTGCCAGCACACCAGCACTCAATAAGCACTTCCATCTGGACGACAGCACACACACACACACACACGAACACAGTCAAAAACTGTACGTGTGCGTCAACGCACACTGGAGAGGTACAAGAGATCTGCTGTGCTCACGCAATCTTCGACATCTCAGTGACTGACAAAGGAGGTTGTTAAAAGGGAATGACAGCATGCTGTGTGAGCAAACACATATACAAGTGAATGTACTCACACTCTCTCACACACACATATACACACAAATAACAGCCTTTCAGGATAAGCACCACTATTCTTCTCCTAACCCTGCAGTAGAGCAAGGCAGGCTGGGACTCTGTGTCAGAGGTAAGAGAAAGCACCTCTAAATCAGGCTGTCAGAGCCAGCAGCAGCATGATACCACTCTGCAATCCTTCTGTCCTTATGGGCTTCACAGTGAGCACTAGCTACTTGGAGAAACGAAGGATAACCTCTCAAGCCTCCTCCGCTGTGTCTGTTAAAGTAAAATATTATTACATATTAAATTATTATTATACAAATGCTGATGACAATGTAATAAGAAGCACTGGGTACAGTCTGCTTCACTGCATGGCAACAAGAACAAATGGAGAGAACTGCGGGGGGGCAAAGGGAGCAGAGAGCGGGGGAAGGAAGACGGTGAGGCAAACCCGAGCTTTGTTGGTGGTGCTGGCAGGACCTTTACGCCGTGCCTGCACAGGGGTGTCTCTCTCTGCCTCTCTTTGGCTTGACCTGTTTGGATATTAAATGGGCGCCCTCTGCTTTGAACACACTGGGCCCATCTGTCAGCTTGGCTCCATATTAGATTGGATGAGCATTAGCCGTTTCAAAGTGGGCAGATTTGCTCTTGTTGCTCTTTGTGTGTGTGTGTGTGTGTGTGTGTGTGCGTGTGTGTGTGTGTGTGTGTCTTTGAGCACGAGTACCCACACATGCCTTAAATCTAAAAGCCCCTTTCAAGGAATCATGCGGATGTAAATCGTAAATCACTTTATGACAGACTCACTAGTCATGTCAATGTACAATCTGATGATGTACCGCAACACATCTAAGGGTGTTAACAGGTTCTCTGGTCATTCAGGCTAAAGAAGGAAGAAAATGTGACAGAGATGGAGAGAAGAAAGAAAAAGTGGAGCTGGGTTGAGTCACCCAGAGCTCACAGATGATACTAATTAAGGCTAGAGGGCTGAGGGCCACTGCTGGTGGATTGTGCTGCCAACCACAGGAACACTTAACACACTGGAGAGTCACAAGTGCTACACATGACAGCCACATCTGAGGTCTGGTTCGTCCAGCACTTCACTCCATGTTGATAACAAACAGGGCTAATTGCACCAGTCTTTGTTCCATCTCTTCTTTACACGTGCTGCAGTGGATTCATGTAAATGAATCGCAGAGACAAGAAAAATGCACAATGTTGACCACTTTGTCCTCCTTTTAGACAGAGAAGGACACTAAACATCAAGAACACCAGCCTCGGCGGCTTGCTCCATTAAATAGTCAGGCTGTGTCCAACTTAAATATTTGTCTTTGTCTCAACACACTTCTGTTGCACGGTGCTTTTAGCCAAGAAATTTAAGACGAGTTAAGTGACGCTACAGAGAGCAGCACTGTGAAAAGCAAAAGGAGATAGGATATAAAGAATGCATTCACTAATGATGATCATTATCTGCACAACACAGACAAGGAGCACAAGGGACCTGACAACTTGTGTTCAGTGATTTAGGCTACACAGAAATAAACAGTCAGAAACCCTAGCAGCACTAGCAGGGTATAGACTAGAATGCAGATCCAAGTGAGACTTCAAACACAGGCTGCGTGAGGACAGATGGAGGGGGTTAGGAGAGCTCATATCTGGGTGTTCAGACCGTAATACTGACTTTATTTCCCAAGCTCTCCCTCTCAGCCAGACATACATTTATAGCCTGCCAGAAAACATTGTCATTTCTGCCTTCAGCCTTTCATTTAGCCGCTTCAAAGCCAGCTCACTTTGATATCTGGCTTCCTGTGTGTGTGTGTTGGTGTTTTTGCCAGTTTGTGTATATATCTGTGCATAGTGCAGGATGTTCTCTTGAGAGCAGAGACTTGTCTGGTCTCAAGGTAATACCTATGAGTCAGGATTTAGAGGTAGACACACACAAAAAGACTGAGGAATGCTGACATTTTTTGGACAGTGTGGGCTTCCTTTGTGCTGCAGGGTGTGCAGTGTTTAAAATGTCTGGTGTTTTGTTTGGGAGGCTGCTTGCCTGTGATCCATTATGTTAGCTTTGCCTTGTTAGCATAGCCTGGTGAGTTAATGAGACATCTTACTAATACTGACTGGACTGCTGCTGTGGAGAAATAGAGGGAGACTGCTCACAGAGAGGGGCGTGCAAAAAAGATATGAATATCAAGCTCTGTGTGTGTGAATTCATGTTGGATGTCTGCCCAGCTAGCTAATCTGGACGCTGTGTGTATATGTGTGTGTACCACTACCAGTGGTAGCCTCCTGAGCAGGGTATGCAGTAAAGGAGCTGTGGGGCTGACTGACGGGAAGACAGGAAATGAGATGACTCGGTTAAGCCAATGCTAATTGATCTCCCTGTTAGTATAATTCACACACGGGCATACACATGCATATTTAACTTTCAGACAGCTAAAGGTTAGCACCGTAGCAAGAGAGATGTGGACAAATGTGTTAGTACCCTTCCACAAATGAAAAAGAGAGGAGAATGTAAAATTTATAAAAGACAATAATAGGATATAAAATAAAAATCTGACTTTTGATTTAACAGAATATTTTAACACAACATTAAAACTGTGTTGGTACACTTAACCTAATATTATGATTGTACATCCTTTAAAATAAGGAAAATAAATAAAAACTCTTGTTAATGTTTTTCTTTCACTACTTTTGTCAGTTAAATTGTGGGAAACCAACAAATTCTTCCATGTCTGTAAATGTGGAAAGCAAATGAGATTCGACCAAAGGAAAGATATGAGCATGTGAAGGGTGGACAGGTTGTGTGTATCTGGTATTTCTCCCTAACAACTCACTGGGGAGTCACAAAGGTGTTCTGTGTTTACAGATGTATGTCGCTTCAAAGACTGATGGTGTGTGTTTGTGAGTGAGTGAGGGAGTGACGGAGTGAGGGAGTGAATAAGTGAGTGAGCGAGAGAGAAAGAGGAAATCAGAAGGTTTCCTGATTGAGTGTATGTCCAGCTCACATCAATATACAACTAACAGGAATATTTATGATCCTTCTAAAATAAACCAAAGCTCCACACGAAAACAAAACGTACTAATGTTTTTGAGTAAGAACACAAACACACAGAGGAGAGAGGAGTGGCGTTACACAGCTGGAAATGCAAATAAACGGACAGAGAATAATGGCACAAGCTAGTGAAAACAGATCTGCATGTGAAACCGGACAGAGCTCATATGACCATGAGCTTAACAATTGTGATTGTTTTGTTTTATCTGGCTCTAAAGATATCCATCTCAGCGTCTCTTTCCCTCCCTCTATCGCTGCGTCTGAAGGTGACCTTACCTGTCTGTCAGTCTCTAGTGGTGACACTGGTCCTATCAGTAATACATCATGTAAGCTGTGTATCAGCCAGATGCCATACTAGCTGAGCAGTGGGTGGTCTGTCAGGCACGCCTGCTTTGAACAATATGCAAATAATTACATGCAAATTACCTACCCATGTGTGTGACGATATATCAGTGTGGATGCAAATGCAGTAGGTGATCAGATGAATGTGTGTGTTAACAAAAGATTTGAAGAAGTCAGTGAATACAGTTACAGCTCATAAATAAAAAGGCTACTTGCAGCAACTGTGGTGTGAAAGCTGGGGAAGAATGCGATTACAACAACGTGCACACACACACGCACACACGGGCCAGAACCTCTGAGCAGCCTCCTGCTGTGCTGCAACAAGAGATGTATTGTAGACAACACAGCTGCAATAACAAGGCTGGCCCAGTGCTTGAAGGAGCTGGACTGCATGTCTCTCAGTCTAGACTGGCAGTAACAGCCACCATATTGTAGTATGATTATGGGAGTGTCACATGTGAAACATGTTTAATTCTACCTATAGAAATAAAGTCGCAGTGAAACTAGCTTCGTTAATTCAATCATCACCAAGAATAAACTACCTCTGGTATGGGTTACAATGTCCAAAGGCATTTTGAATTGATGGAAAAGCCTGAATTGTTCACTACTCTGTGATAGTATTATTGACTGATTATTCCTCCTACACAATTAACTCACCACTAGAGATTTTTCAGTGTGGGGGAAAAAAGAGATGTTTTGGCTTTTGTTTATCTTAAACTGTCTAAACACGTATTGTATTGAGGATAGAACGAGCTAATAAGGCAAAAATGTAAATTAACAAAATAATTTAAATTTAAAATGTAACGTAAACAAGGATAAACAAAGGTTTTAATTAAACATAACTGATTAAACTTCTATAAGAACAGCATGAAATGCATAGGAAGGTATACATTTTTTAATTTAATAAGGCACAAATAATGGAAAGCAATGAGCACACCCTGCTGAGCAGAAAGGCAAGGGGAATGTATTGTGTGAAGACTTAAAGTACCTGCTGATATACTGAATGTAACATGATGTAAATATTTTTGCATTTCATTACGTCCTTCACAAGAAGAATGATGAATGTAGCAAATATTGAATCAGTGGGCGACGACTATTTTACAGGCATAGCAGAAAATGTCAGAAAACATATTTGAAGCATTGCAGTCATGTGTTTGATGTTGATTCTCGAAACTATGAGGCAATAAAATACACATGGTTAAGCAAACAACTGTGCACTAATGCAGAACATGAGCAAAACACTGCAGTCATGGCGAGCAAAGTGTGTCAAACACATTCATAATCGTTCATACACACACGTATGCATAAACAGAGCACTCACTGAGAGAGAGAGCGAGAACACAAAGAGGCTGAACAACACACCAACATCTCTACTCTCTGCAACCCAGGCACATCAAAGCCTTCTCCACCCATTTATCTGCGCGCCTGTAAATCAAAAGGCACACTTTGAACATGCACACACACAGGCTCAGACTGCATTTGCTTTGTGCAGCAGCGGCCAGGGCTGGATAGAGAAGGTAAAGGATTTTTGCTGTAGATAGGCGAATTACTCGCCTCAGCTCATTCTGTCAGGGAGGAGAGAGGGATGACTGTTTACTGAGAATGAGAGGAAGGGGGGGGGGAGACGACAGGCCAAAAACACAGAGGTCTGAGATGTTGCATTCTTTAACTTTTTCCACTTACAGTTGTCCCTGACACCACAGCTGAAAGGTGATACACATGTATAAACATCCACCTCTGTCTTTTAAAACGTCTGTAAGCTGAGTTAGATAAGAGACCAGATCAGTGTAATTAATTGTAACAGCACATTTAGGGCACAATACTAATGCAAAAGAACAGGATATGAATAAATGCACAAACACATTCAGAAACCCAGGGAGAGGAAAACCAAGGAATGCACCCCCCACACGCAACCAGATGATCTGTGCATCTCAGTGTGACCATATGGTTTGGCGGGGACTTCCTACCCACCGCAGAGGAAGTGTCCGTTTACAGTGTACAGTTCAGTTGTCTGCCATCACATCCTGTCTTCCAGCCCTAAACGGCCAAGTGAAGCCTACTTGGCTCAGCCTAGGCATGGCTTTGAAGTTAAATCAAGCAGAAATGAGATGCAGTTCACCATACCATGCAATCAGCATCAACATAGGATCTGGTGGGTGCAAACAACCTAAAACGACAAAGTACTGGCAGTGAAAATGGCAGAGCTTTATGCTGTACAGCTTGTTCGCAAGTAAGTCTGCTGTCAGCCTGCTTTGTTAGCAGATTCCTGCCTTTTTCCCTCTATTTTGATGGTATGATTGACACCCATCTGTCCTTGGGTGGAGGGTGATTTGGTGTTCTTACAGCTCATTCTTTGTAACAGAGAGGATGCTTGTAATAGATTGTGTGTGCAGTCATATGATAGGCTGATGATGGAATGATCCTGCAGACGTTGACTACCAGTCTATAGAAGACAACAGGGCGGGGTTATTGATGACTCTTTTAAACAGTAGGTATCATTGCCATGGCAGCCCATACATTATCACCATGTAGCCACGCCCCATCACCAGTTTGGACCAATGGGCACGGAGCTTCCAGGCAAACAATCCCCAGCGGTGCTGGAATGGCTGAGGTAGAGAGGAGAATGCTAAATGTGCCACTTGATCTGGTGATTGACACAAAGCCTCTTGTTTACCGGCGCCACAGAGATTTACATCTTTTCACTGTTGCCCCTCCCTTTCCTTTTCTCTTTCATTTCTGCTCTTCTGAGTCCCTCGCTTCACTCCCACAATCCTCCTTGTTTGTGACAGCACTGCATGAAGTGGATATTACCCCACCCTGCTGCTAAGATATTGATCAGTTTTCTCCCTCCTCCTTCTCTCTTCATAGCCCACTGCATTGATTCCACCTTTCCCTCTGAGCCCACCAGCTA
This sequence comes from Helostoma temminkii, assembly GCA_900302695.1. NCBI lineage: Eukaryota > Metazoa > Chordata > Actinopteri > Anabantiformes > Helostomatidae > Helostoma > Helostoma temminkii. The sequence continues at coordinate 69,813 of OMLM01002737.1, forward strand.
GGAGTGATTACACACACTGCTCACACACAATGATGCAAGCACACCCACACACACACAATCATGCACATTGATATGGATATCAGGATATGAAGCCTTACTTTGTTTTAAAGGCTATAAAGCTCAGGGGCTGCTGCGCCAGCCAAGTGAAAACACTGCTTATTTTCATTCAAGCCGACCTGCTTAGTCTGTCATATTATACCATAATAAATATCATTGTTATAGCATGTTAGCATAGCAGAGCAGCAGGCTGGCAAAAAGCCAGCTGAGGTCTGATGGTTTTTGTCATGCTGGTGCTAAAGATGGCTATGGAAGGGCTTGACATGTGGGGTGCAGACACCTTGTGATTCTGTGCAGAACTTTCCCAGAGCCAATACACACTCCTTATTTGGGCCTGTTGTGCTGCACTCACCAAAAGTCTAAAAGCTAACCCACTAAAGTCAGAGCAGCTAAATGAAACAGCAGAGAGTGGGTGTCAGAGCTACAAAGACAAAAGACTTTATCAAGGAGCCAAGCTGGTGCAGTTGTAGGAGATTTGAAGTGTGGATTAAAAAAAGCTCATAGATGAGTGGAAAGCGAGCACCAGTGCCTGTGTGAAAGACCACACTAAAAGCTGAGCTTGCCTAAATGGTACCAGCAGTAGAAGCCACTGATTCTGTAGACACATTCACATTAATTAGAAAAATTTCAAACCCTTGTTGTGTATGAAAAAGCAGCTCTGCTAACATAGCTGGTTGAAAGTGAAAGGTTTTAGATGGGGAGTCCTAGCCGATGAGCTAACAAGGGCGGTGTAGGCTGATGTCTAAGAACAACCACTCATACCTGTGTAACATCTCTCAGGCGGCAGCAACAGACCAGAGATCTTGCATATTATACACACCCTCACCGCATTTAAATGGCATTTCAGCGCAGCAGCAAGCAGTTTGCACCAATTATGGTCAGTTGTTGCTGTGTACCTCAGCTAAACATGGGTCTCATCATCCACAAAAGAGAACAGCTTTTGAATCTGCTCTCTTAAGGATAAGCAACAACTCTGCCTTCAGATTTCACACATTTTTAAGTTGTAGTCAATGTGAGCGTCGAGAAATGGGCTGCACATGTACAGTGTTAAATGGTAAGCACTGCCCAAACAAAGACAAAGGAAAGGGGAGAGAGCAAGGACAGTGTGAGTGTGATCAATAGTAGTAATCAATATTCTCCCCCTGTACTTTCACTGTTTGCATTTGTAGTTGTAGTGCACTGAAATATAACCTCTCAGACAGGATTAAAGTGACTGAAACACACGCTCTTAGCTTTATCTACACAAAACATCCAATAAGCAGCTTTTAGAAAAACTAACTAAATTGGTGTTTTGACAAATATTATGTCTCATTATCACTCATAGTAGGCACATGTAAAAAAAAAAACCCTCTAATGACCCAGTGAGGCATCTTCAGAGATAAAGTTTTGGGCCAAAAAGTACTCCAAGAGACAGTGAGCCATCTGTTAACAGCAAGCTCCATCAGTCTCCTACAGGTCCTGTCACATGTCTACAGCTAGAACAGTGTAAGCACAAGTTCCACTATGGTGCACACACTGAAGTAATGAGGTGTGTGTTTTGTGTAAAAGTGTGTAACTTGGCCCAGCAGGGAAGAGAGGACGAGAGGTTACCGTGCATACAAGGAGCACACCACATCCACACAGGGTCTCAATCACTTCCAACACCCCTCCACTTGCTGATAGAGGGACCCTCTTGCAATCATCCACCAACTCCATTACCCACTCCAGCAGGGCTGCACATTAAATCATTCTATTTCACCTGAAGAGGAGGGTGAAGGTAGGAGAAGCAGAGGAGGGAGGAAGACTGAGAGAGACTTCTTTTTACTCAGTGCTGTCTTGCTAGTGTGATCTGGACATGCCCACATAGTGGCAACCACCAGTAATGGGCTAAAATCGGACCCCACGATGCCTTGAGGAAAAAGATTCATCACAAGGACCAGACAGTAGAGGAGAGGAATACAGGAGAGGTTGAACTGGAGTAAGTGGAGGGTTGCTGTAAGATATGAAAAGTGCAAATGATGGGAGCCTATAAAGAGTTATTCATTGTCAAATGGGGAGGGCATTATGGCGATCCATAAATGAGCTGTTAAGCTCAATAGCCCAAGGTTAGCTTGTCATGATGGTGCAGCTAAAATCTATATAGTCCTCACACATAAACACATAGTCAACCAATCTAGTTTTTAAAATGTATTTAAAATCCTCTGATTACTTTAATTAGCTTGAGAGCACGTAAGAGATGGAATCAAACAGCTCGTGAGATAAAGCTCCCGACACAGATTGGTATGCACAGCAGCAGCTCGCCTTTACAGCTACATAGGGCTGGAGGAGAAACCATTGCATAAAAGACATGGGGATTTGACAACTGCACAAAAAGAGAGACTTAGGGGAGGTCTGTATTTTCTTAATCATTTTATTAAGATAGTGCTTAGGCTAATTTAACAGTAGGCTTAATAACACAGACTTTCCCCCCTCTGTTCTGTACACAAGTGTTAACTGCTTGTTGGAACAAAGGAGGCTCTGTTCACAAACACGGCTCTGTTCACAAACACAACACTGCCAAACTGTTAAGTACATTCCTATAAAGAGAAGAACAAAGAGTGTTTGAGCGTGGCGGGAGCAGAAATGAATACAGCTACTGAGGGGATAGCACAGCTCGGCCCTTTGATGCCAGGAAATGTCTTTACCATCCCAGATAGTGTTTGTGCTGCTTCATAGCATACTGTTGAAGATTGAGGCAACAATAAAATCAACTAGTAGTACTGTGAAATCTCAGTGCAGTGTTTTGGAAAGAATGGGGCTGAGAGGGAAGGGGGGGAGAAGGGTGGCTGAAATATGTGCTACAAAACCTAATGTTGGTCTGGATAGGTTTTCGTAAGCACAACAGAAGACTTCACACATGTCATACGCATTTCATACACAATGGAGTCGAGCGTGGATGCAAGTCGCAAAAAAACACCTATTTGTAGAATAGATTAAGTGTGTGTACAAGTGTAGTGAAGCATCTCCAAGCCACAGCTGTGGTTCCCTTAGTCCATGTGACCCATGGGTGGTGACAGACATGCGAACACAATTTAAACTCGCCCATCAAGCGCATGCAACACCAGTCCGTCGCTGCGGATGGAACTGTGACGCATTACATGGAAAACGCACAATCCTCCTTCTGTGTCTGAGGAGAGACCAGTCTATATTAGTCACTCAGTAAAATCTGGGAAAACGTGTCTGTCTTGCTCTTCTACTCTTTTTCTATGCTTTTTAATGTTTGTATTTGCATCATATTTTTGTGTCAGAGAATGTGAGAGTGTGCGCTGAGCCAATCTGTGGGGATATTGATGCATTTTATGATTCAGGGGATTTTACAAAGTCTACTAAAAATCCTCATTTGAGTGCAGAAGCTTGACTTGTGAGCCGTTCAAGTCTTTCACTCGTTGGTTATGGATCAGTTCCAGAGTCTAAATCTTGATGACATGACTGATAGGACTCTTGGTTCTTTGGTTTCTAGGCTTAGAGGAGGGTTTTCTTGCTCACATATTAACTGGACTGTGCTGCTCCAGTAAAAATGACATATGAGAGGTCTTAAACAGAGTGATATTCCCCTTTCATGATCAAAGCCTGAGCAGATGTGAGTCAGTTGTGTTGCATTAGATCAACAAGCATTCAGAGCTGGAGGTTAGATAATTCTAGCAGTGAGTCAATCTGAAGCACATGTATAGTACAGAATGTCAGAGGGTCTGTATGAGACTGCAGTGCTGCTGCAGGGGAGCTGCTGGAGATGGCAGCCTGTGGTGATGTTGCTGTTGTTTTAAGGGCTCTGCGAGGCAGCGAGCTCTAAGGTACAAAGTAGAGACATTCCTTAGGCCTCACAGCAATCTTTGAAATTTCCTCCCATCGTGTCTGCTCGTCTCTCTGACCGATGCCCTTGCCCTTCCTTCCTCGTTCCTTCCTCCCTTTGCTCTCTCTGTGAGCAACAGTTAATTTGCACCATGTGTTCTTTAAAGGAGAAAAGGAGAATGAGGCGGTAAAAAGACCCTAGTGGAAGCATGTGAACCCAATACAACTTTAAATCTCGACTTCCACAGTGTTACCCCACCCCCCACTCCCCTCTCCTGTTCGCTCTCATTCTTTTTTTATTGGCATGTCACACATTGGACAAGCTGGAAATTACACTGGGTTGAGCTGAGAACCAGTGGTGAAGCAGGCCAGATACCTACTTAAGCTGAAAGAGAGGGGGAAAGTGGAGGGTGGAAAGCAGACAAATAGGGGACAGGAGGAGAAGGGGAAATGTAAAGTGAGAGAGGACAAAGGGGTGGGGTAAAATTAGTCATCCATTTTCAGAGCAGAGACCAATCCAATTAAAGCTTGACCAATCCACGCAAATGTGTTTAGTGTCTGGTTACAACACTGAACATTTGAAGGCCAGCAAAGACAAGAGATTCTCCTCCAAATACTCAGTGGAACAACTAACAGATATAACATAATACACATTTCAGATACAGCTGATATTAAGCTGAAAAGAAAATTCTAAATTGAGGAACACTTCTACGGTTTTTTAGTATCTACCATGGAAACAGTCTGGCCCCAGTGAATGCTAGACACTATGAACATTAGACTACTTCAAAGGACCCTTCACCCTCTAATTTAGCATGCAACCCCCTGTGGCAGGTTATACTGTTTTCATTTCAACAGGAAGACCTGGTCAGGTAATTAAACAGGCCCTATCATTATTTTCAAATGCAACGACTGGGTTGGGAGTCATGTCCTGTCCGTTGTGAGAGCATTAAATCTACCCGTCTTTTTTGTCTTTGCTACATTTGTTTTCCCACTTTCTAATTAAAGCCTGAGCACCGTCTGTTTGTTCTTCTGCTTTTAAGATAAAATGAAGGGTTCCCTGCCATGGAGCAGTGAATTTGCTTTAGATGTTAGTGAAAACGTCAGAGGAAACATTTTCACTTGTGATGTGAAGGAAGGTGTCAGAGGCACTGCTAAATATTTTAATGACTTAACAATAAGAGGCAAAATTAGCACTTGGATATATATATACACAATGCCCAGCTGTCATCTGTCGCTGAATAACAACCTAATACATTTGCATGCATCTGTGTGCGAGATATGTGGTCATGGCAGTGAAGGTAAACTCAACTAATGAAACTCCACGGGGGAAGAGTGGGCTAAAGGCTTTTCTGCTGAATAATTTAGTTGTGGTGGGTCAAAGAGTTGGCTATCGATTGAGCTTTTCAAGAGCCTTATGAAGATGCCATGGTTGCTAGCCTGGCCCTTTGGCCTGAACAACCCCCACCGTCCAGAAGCTGCACCCTCTCCATCTGGGAAGGTAATCACCGCTCATAGAAAACAAACACAAAACCCCATTTTGATTTCAGGCTGTCTCTACTTCCCTCCCCTCCCATCTTCTATCCTAGAGAAAGAGATAATCCTATTGGCTGAACAACTAGTTTCCATAGCAGCATTTAGCTAATGCACAGGGAGGGCAGTGAGGGTGAGAGAAAAAAGTGTTATCTGTCCAAAAAGATGAAAAGAGGGGGATACAAGGAAGAGAATAGACAAGAAGCCAAGAAGAGGGTTGGTTTTGCCCACAAGGAGAGCTGAATATAGCCTTCTTCACTCCCTGGGTCTGAGCTATGTTATCTCAACCCTTTCCATTTGTATTGGTTTATTCATTTATCGCTGCATTCATGTGGACAATCAATTTAACCTGCTTCCCTAAAGAGAGACAGAGCTCTGTAGCTATCTGAGAGATGCATGCCCGTCTCCATCTGATTTGAGAAATGCACCAAGCCTCCAAAGTGACACCAGGGTAAGATTAGCACTTGTCAGTCTTACATATTGTGTCTATTTGAGAACATGCAACCAAAGAAAGAGCAGCTGCTGCAGCTAGTTACTGCGGCACCTTAGCTAAATGGCCTATTGTTATTACAAAGAGAGGTATTAATAGCTTCACCTCAAAGAAATTTCAAGTGTGCAGAGACAGAGGAGACGGAAGGGAAAAAAGAAGGGATGGCGGGATCGGTGGGGTGCATACCTCATAAAGGAGCATTAATCAAAATGGTCATAATGGTGAAAGTCACCTGATACTGCCAAAGCAGCAGTAAAAAAAAATCTTCGCTCACAGGGTCTAATCATAGCCACTGACGGGGGGAGGCAGCTAATCTAAGCAGAATTAATTTGTTCAAATTGTAAAGATTATTACACGTCACACGTGACCACAGTTGAAAAGTATAATGTCAGGAAAGATTTGGGGCTAATTTCGTTTTGTAGGTGTGGGACAATGAATAAACGCTCAGCGTTTAGTAAGTGTTGTGTTGAGGTTCTACTGCTTTAAGGCTGCTACTCAATGGTGAACATTACAAGCAGAATGCTTCAATCAAACAGCTTGCAGCAGGCTTGGCTGGCCGGCCGTGTCTATAGACGCCTAGATGCCCTCGTCAAAGCTGCTTCCTCACAGAGAGCACAGAGAAAAGCAGTAATTTAAGACGGCCTCACACACAATTGTGAAAGGCTGCACTTCCACATGTTCATGCCAAAGAAGCAGCTCACTTACAGCAAATGAGTGGACAGTGGAATGAAAAGAAGAGCTGAGAAGCACTCACACATGCATACATACAAAATTGCCCCTAATGACTGTAGCGTCGCTCTCACAAGAGATGGCAGCGACTGCTGCTCCACTCGATAAATATTAACAAGAAGTGCAACTGATGGTGGTGCTCACTGATCCATAATTGCATTTCAAAATGTCCAATGGGGTGGAGTGGAGGGTGGTCGCAAAGGGAAAAATGGCAAGTTCAAAAAAGGGAACTCAAGCGATGCCTGTCCAGTCAACCTCCTATCATCAGTCTCAACGACTCAGCACCAGTGAGAACAAAAAAAAAAAACAAAAACCACACTGAATGTTCATTACAGCCTGAAGTTCTAGCTTTCATTGACTCACTGCTGCATGCATCACAGGGCTCTCTGACTCTACAGCTTACTCTACGGGGAAAGTGAAGAGGGATCAGAGGATTGACAGGGAACTCAATTTACCAAGGCCATATAGTACATTTAGTAATATTTTTGATGCATGTTAATGTGTGCAGACAAGCTGGCTGCAAACTAATTACCTAGTGGATCTCATTGTTTCGGTGATCCTCAGCACTTTGGATTCCATTAGGGCTGTACTCAGGGACCACAGAAAACCTAATAACTGCCCATGTTAAGCATGCGTACGTATGCACATATATTTGCATCTTTATCAAGTATTTTTAATTATGTGCTTTAAATAGGTAGCATTTTCAAAGGCTGTATGATAAGCACCAGCTAAAACCAATTAAAACTTGGTGTGCATGTTTGTAGTGGAAGTGTTTACATGACAACTGGAAAAACTACTGTGTGCTGCTATATCCATTTAAAACATGCATTTGAATACATGTGTCAACACAAAAGGCATAGTGCAAATGTTCTGATTATAGACATACTGATAAATGCTAAATATTTACAATGTATATCAGTATTTATTTTAGAGCAACTTCACTCTTTATTTCCAGTTACAGCCCTAAAAACAAACACACCAAGTGAAGTGATAATGTACAAAACTATAAATTGTAGTTTTGAAGCATTTAAATGTTTTGGATTTCCAATTAGTCCAGTCAATCAGTTTCAAAACAAAATGAGATAATATCAACACCTGCTGAGTTTTTAATCAGCAAAAAAGAAATTCTAAATATACATGGCTATGTCAGCATCAGGGAATCAGAAAATCAGATGCAGATTTTAGAAAAAAGAACAATGAGAGCCACAATGTAGTTTTCAACAGGTGAAACTAATTTTGAAAGATAATTAAATATTTCTGCTTCATTTGACAGTTCCCAGTAGAGACTGGAGACTGGGAAATAAAACGTGGGTAATCAAGATACTCCAGATTTTTTTGCTTCTTACTGGCTCGGCATCCAGAAATCAAGCAAACACACATGCACCAATCTTCCAGTTAAGGTGGAAGGCTGAGCATTAAAATTGTAGATAAGGTCAATAGGCAATTAATGAATTTTCCACATTTTGTTTCAATACATTTCATTAACTACACTGCCACACATCAGTAAAACACGTGTATATTCTACATGTGTGAACATGCTATTTGTGCTTAAAGACTTCATCACACTTCATCATAGCCTGGTTTAGTACACTCTCAGTATTTGTGACTGCACAATGTCTTACAAGTTTATACATGGCTTCTGAATAAATGACCATAAGCAGGAAGATTCAGAAGTAGAGATGTGTTTGCGACGCTACCAGTGACACAGAGACTGTGTGTGTGCTGGGCTCGCCAATCCTTCGTTCCCGGAGGGGGGAAAATGCAGCAATCATTCCATTAGCAAAAGAGGGAGGGAGACAAGGATTCTAGGACAGAGAAGGGAGAGTGATAGAGGAATACTAGGAGGGAAGGGAGGGAGGCTGAAACACAGCTGACTAGGCCAATAACAACAAATGAGGTTATATACAACCAGAGAGGGAGGTGGGGGAGTCAATGAGGTTTGAGCATGTGGACACAATGAGTAGAACATGGGATGGGAGGAGGGTGACAACAGATAAAAGGGAGTGTGGATGAAGGGGGGATGATGTGCAGAAGCACACAGAAGAGAGAGTGAGAGAAATGGAGACAGAGGAGACTACTGAGGAAAGAAAGCAGGATGGATCAGTGTAGTCAGGTCAATGAGCAGATAGAGCTGCTTCAGTGCTCAGTCACTGTCAGGTGGCTTCTACTCTCACAACAATGGCAACCCATGAAGGTCTGCGTGTGTGGGAGCATGTTTAGTGTTGAACCAGACGTAAGCAGATATACACAAGCTGTACGTTTGCATTTGCATGACCAGAGTACAGACAAATCTAGGACGAGCAAGCTCCCTGCATTACTCACATTATCATATACATTATAAAGGTCATGGCACTAGGTGTAAAGTGAATCTAACCCCTTTGGGAAATACATTGAAGGGCTGCTGGCCCTTAATTAACTGATCACTTGGGGGGAAAAAACTGATTTTAAAAATCTATTTTATGTGATTGTGGTTACAGCTTCTATTTCAATCCACTCAATATATTCTATTAAATCTATTTCTCTTGCAGTGACATTATTTTACTGCTTCTTATCTTGTAAAATTATTTTGTAAAAACATTTTCTGAAGATTTATGATGTGAAGATGTTTACTGTTGTTAGTAAATTGATCCTCTTTTCTAATAATCTAAACGTACTAAAAAAACAAGTGCTATAACATAACATAACATAGGTTGATGTCTTGCATCCAGACATGATTTTGTTTAAACGCTCTAATGGCTAAAATGCCCTCCTACTGGTCAACTCTGTATCTGGGCAGACATTTTAGGAGGAAGGCAAGAGACTGAAATCTATATCGCTGAATCAATATGTCACAGAGGTTACAGTGGGCACCAAAGCTGCCATGTTCCATAAACAAATCAGAGAAAATGATTTTCATCCAAGCCCAGAATGACCCCAACTGATGCTGCAGAATGAGTTATTTTGCATGTGTTATTGCTCAGTTAGTACTCTGTGTGTACAGAAATGAAAACAAATGCAACACTAATCTCAGAATCATCCCAGTGCAGAGAAGACAGATATAAAGAAACACAGAGGTGGGCTTCGACCCTTGTTCTTCCCCACACAGGAGAGATTGATGGCTGCATTCAGGATTTCTACACACCACTAATTGGATTCACAGCTCATTAAATAAAGTACACGAGTGAGACTGTTACAGCCTAAAGACTGAGGGATGAGAGGCACGCAAGAAAAAGGAGAAGGGTGTGAGAGGGGCAATATTGATGAGGTTGTTTGGTTCAGGACCAATGAAATTTCCTCCCCCTCTGCTGTGTCTCCAAAGCTTTACTCCACCCCACAGAGGAGGGCTGATCAATAAGTTGTGCGGCAAAAAAAAGTGGGGGTCACAGAGGCAGGGAAGGACGAGAGAATAGGAAATCAAAAGAATAAGCTCACATCTAATGTGTGATTCATTTACACGGATCTCAAGTTGCCTGGTTCCTCTTCTTTTCAATATACAGTGGCAAAAGAAGGAAATGAGATTATACTGACTGTTAAATTTGACAAAAAGGAGAATGAGTGGATGAACATTTTTTTCTCCTGGCACAAGTCTGTGTCCCAGTTTTGATAACAAGCTGCTGGGGTAGACTCGAGGTTAGCCAGCTAGATGGTAGTAACAAGTGCAATTACAACCCAATTCATCTATCATCCTAAAAGAGCATTTTGCGGTGGTCTAGTAAATAGAGATTACAAGTTTTCAGGGTAGCCAGCATTGCACCAATCATTTGTGATATGTGGCTGGGTGACAAAGTTAGCTCACTGGAAAATGCTGTACTTGTTTAGAGAGCCAGCAGGGCTTGTTGTTTTAACATAGGAGGACAAGGGTACAGTCTGCTCAAACACATACAGGCATGCAGATGGCTGTTCATTAATTACAGATGGCTGGGGGGAGGGAGTAACACAGAGAGAGACACAGAGAGGGAAAGAGAGGAAGGAGTAGAGAGAGGTTAGCTAATGGAGCCAGTATTTTCTCTCTCTCCCAGGACAATTACCTCTGTCTGGCCCAGACCTCTTCTGGCACTCTTAATCAAGGTGCAGGTGTATAGGTTTGTGTTTGACTGTGTGTATGCGCATGTGCGTTCCTGCCATCCTGTGCCATTTTGGCAGCAATCCGATTAAATCCCTGATGCTGTGGGGCCTGGTTGTCCTCCCCTCTGTGTGAGGCCTAAAGCTCACCTTAAAACCACTTATACACACAACTGCTATGTGCACACACACGCACACACGCACACACGCGCACACGCACACACGCGCACACACACACACACACACACACACACACTCTATGTATCGACACAGGAAACAAAAGCAGAAAATCTATAACTGAAATGCATCCCCACACTTATTCCACCTTTCCAAAATGTGGCGTGTGTTTGGCCTCTGAGACGACCTCTCATCATCACCTTGGTTTGTCGGCAGGCATTACTTTGAGCTCCTGGTCCCTGGGCACCTCTATGCTGTGCTCAGACAGCCAGTCCATTAAAAGACAAGCAGTGCTTGCCCCACTAGGTGTACATGCTACTCCACTTGCCATGACAAACCCAATGAGTACATATTCCACTCTTTATTCATGAATTGCAGTCACATCACTATAAACTGCACCTATGTATTTGGCTCTCCATTCATGGTAGCTGAAAATATCACCAATCAAAAACAGTCACTTTCAGTTGCATGATTGATTTCAGGCTTCACTGGTAAGTTCAGATGTGGTGACCTGTTACCAGCACATTTACTCAGTCAATGGAAACGTGTTTGGGTGTAATGGCTTCTGAGAAAAAAAATCCCACATGAGCCAACCATTATCAGAAGTAGTTTGATAATACAGCAATCCCAAATTATACACATTCATGACTTTAAAAAGATCTGTAAGGTTTGTGTATGATTTCTGAAATCATACAGTAGGCTACCTTGTAGCAAAGTAATTGCATACCTTAAGGTATAGCATTTAATTATTTTCCATCAGCATGAACAAAGGTAAATGTCTTGAGTGAACTCAAATGAAACTTCCCCTCAGCAGAAGGGATACCACAGAAATACCAGTGTGGGGAAATCATCTGCTTGTGTTTATGTGTGTGCCTGTGATACATTTTAGCTGTCCTAAACAAGCACCATCTCACTATGATGAACAGCAGCAAATTAAAAACTAATTTCTTTCTTTATGCAGCAACAGAGGATATTTGACCACATTAGGGAGTAAAAAAATCAATTGAAAACTGGTGAATGTCTCCTTCATTAAATCAATGATGTGAATGAACAAACATCTTTATTTCTATTACACACTGCCAGTGGTTCGCAAAGGTGGTTAATACTCGAGCCTGATTCTTGAAAGGATTTTTATTTTTCCACATGACTTGACTTTAAATTATATTTGACTATAGATTTTATTAAATCCTTATCAGATTCCCAAGGTGTCACAAACATTGCCTAATTATGGGGATTTCCTCTGGGGCCTCTTTTCACTACAGACACAGTAGTTTGTTTTCCAGTATGGGAAATGTGAAGGGTAGGTAATCTGAGGTCGGGGTGAGGGCACATGGATACAAAACAGGTCATTCAGGAAGTCAAAATTACTCACCAGCTTGAAATCCTGAATGCTACAAATGAAGTAGGGAGTGTTGGGCCGTCGACTCTCAATGTACACACAATCTGCAAGTGGAACAAAGGAAGAAAAAAATCAGTTTGAAAGAAGATGTTCACACTTCCTAAAGCTTTCATGTTTCATGCAGCCTCACTCAATATGATATTTTGTGTTCCGTTACCTCTGCTGAAAAGACATTTTTCTCTTGAGTCAAATTCAATTGGAATGCGAGTAATAGGATTAAGGACTTTTGGAAAGCTACAAGGTTGCCTTTCCAAAGTAAACATTACGCCCAAGGGGAATTATGTTATTGTTCCACTCCATTTATACAACAGTGAGCAATACTAGCTTTAACTCCATCTCAACGCCCCCCATCATTACTGTAACCTCAGCAATGCTCCTCTATATGTCCAGTTAGCTTTGGGTTAGCTTAGCAGGAAAAAACCCATAGTCAAGCCATGTCCACTCATTCATGTTTTATAATGTTGCCAAATTACATAACTGTCACAACTGTTAAAAGCAGCCCTTTCACATTGTGTGCTATGACCGACTGTGCTGTTAAATTGAATGTGACTGGTGGTATGGCCAGGTCACGAACCCTCATCTCCTTAACAAAAACATTCACACTGCAGAGGACTGAAAACACACAGCCGAGGAGGAAAAAGAGGGTGGGGGACATGGCTCGTGGTTACTACTAAGCCTGGCACTGTACTTCATAGCAACAGCCAAGGGTTGGAATTATTGTAAAAAAAAAAAAAAAAAAGATATCCGACTTCACAAAAGTCCAATTTGCATTATAGTCTCGCATTCACCTTTGGCTCTTAGCTGAAACATAAAACCAGGAGTGTGATCAACCCGAACAAAAAAAAATTGTCGCTTAAATAATAACCTACAAAGCAGTTCTCTCTTGTTCTACAGGAAAACAATCAAAAGACACTGACACTTAATTGATTAAAAAATAGATCACACACACACTACAAACTGACCTTCTATTCAGTTGGAAATAAACTAACAAGCTATTTGATTGTCCCCAGGGCTGGTTTTGCCTTCCATCTGGTGTAGTGGAGCGTAGCCCTTTTGCTAAGGTTAACGCACACTCAAGGCCATGAAGACGAGAAGCTTCTCTGTTCCACCATCTTACGAATCGTTAAGATTGGCGGTATGCTCTCACAACTAGGTGTGTTGGCTCTTAAGCTAAGTGTGCTTTTCCCTAACAAAAGATGTGCAAACAGCTTTTTTCCAGAGAATGACAGCACCATCATCTGTTATTTATTTGTTTGTGTCAACACAGTTATTGATCTGACTGTGGTTTATCTTACCGTTTGCAGAGGTAAAGAGGAGTGGAAAAGATATTAAATGGCTCTGACACACCAGACACTATGTGTAGAGGAGCTGGTGTGTACAAGTGCGCCTGTGACATCATGGCCTTTGTTTTTGAGAGCCTGTGTGTGTGTGTGTGTGTGTGTGTGTGTGTGTGTGTGTGTGTCTGTAGCCCCATGGTGGGCT
>OMLM01002738.1:7416-31981 GCA_900302695.1 Helostoma temminkii
GGCAGCATAAGCATGGGGGGGGCAAAGTAGAAAAGAACAGTAGCCTGCCTTGTAAACAGATAAAAAAAGTCAGGACAGCAAGAAAAAAGAAGGTGGTAGCATGTAAGTGGTGAAACAGATAAGGGGAGTTAGGTAGCAGCAGATCATGGGGTCTGAGAGTAGGCATGGAGGGGCACCTGTATTCACAGTAAGGTACATCTACATTGACTTAACATATTGTAGAATTGTTTTATTAACAAGGAAACATATCATTTGTTTCTCTGTTGCTGCAAAATGTAAAATGCAATGACCTAAAAAACAAAAGCTAAATTATTTGACTTGTAGTCCAATCTGACCATCAGCTTATACTAAGACATAAGACATATACACGGTGCCACTTCTTGTTCTTTGTTACTAAAAGAAGTAGCCGACAATCAGCCACAAACCAGGCTTTTAATAAAAGTATTCTTTTGTACAGTATATATTCTTTTGTATCTGACTAATCAAATCATTGAATATATATAAATTATATACTATACAGATTTTTTATGCAGTCTATGAATCAAACTGTTAATGGATGATTAGTTTGCGATTACTTCCTGTCCTTTGGAAAACTATTTTTGCAATCTACAATTAGCTTACCTAACTGGCATTTGTTCTAATGAAAACCGCAGACACCATAATAATTGGTATGACTGATGCAACTAAAAAAGAAATTACCATAAGAAGCCATCTGCAAAGACTCATTTTCATATCAAAATATGTACCCATGTTTCCTGATGGGGAATTAAAAAGAGTATAACAAAATCAGTATGGCTGGAATATACAGAAACATAAGGCCCACCAATTTCAGTCAATTGACAGCAGCAACACTACATGTTCAGACAATACGTTCTTATTTATTATAAGCTTGCAATGATGTATCTATATAGATACAATATTGTAGTACAGGGACTGTATTTCAGGTGTGGCTCCAGTGATTTTCTCCACAAGAACTGACCAGCAAATTAATGATCAATATTTAAAGGAGCAGTGATAAATGTAGTTAAGAACATTATTATTGTGATAATCTTATCAGGAAAACTTTACAGATAAATGCCTACAAAAGAGTAGCTGCACATCACACAATAGTGATATTAAATATTTATATTAAATATTCTAATTAAAAATGGATGCACACAATATATATATATATATAGAGAGAGAGAGAGAGAGTTATAGTTGTAGTTGAAAATGTACCAAAGCAAAGTAGAATGAAGGCTGAAGAATAACTGTAGTAACAAATAATATAAAAGTTTTCATAAAGGTGGTGCTAAAAAGTAGCACTACTCAGGTTATTTCAGTGGCATATTTAACAGTTGCTGGCAAATGGGAGAGCTAGAGAGCAGGAAATCCAAGAGGGCCTCTGCATGGTGCACTGGCATCCAGCCCTCTATTAACAGATGGGCCAACGCACCCATACAAACACACAAACCACACATTCATGGTAAACTGCACTTGTCTTGCCCACAAATTAACCACACAAACAGACATACGACCCTGCCAAGGACAAGGATAGAGGTGAAGAGAAGAAATAGGATAAGAAAGAGGAGGATGGTACTCTCCCTGCTCTAAAAGTTTTGTAGAATCCAAAAGAATGTTGTACTGAAGAGTTGGGGAAATGGGTGTGTGACGGATGAGAGGTGGAATGGGTAAGGAAGTTGGGGGGGTGATAAGAGCCACAGGGTGCATCCCACCGTCAGCTATGCCTCTCTATTGCTCACTCTCTCTCTCTGCCTCACTCACACACACACATAAACACACCCAAGAACCAAAGTCTTGTTAGCTTTTTAAAATAATCAGGCAGTTGGATGATGAATGATTTAACAGGTATGGAAGGAAGGAAGCTCAGGATGCCTTCCGTTTATCCCCTCAGGGTCATGGGAAGAGTGACAGGCCGACAGAGGGGTTGAGCTCTGGGAATAAACACCATTCCCTTTCATTTCCCTGCTACTGCTTTTCCTGTTGAGATGGCAACGCCGCGGCCCGCTAATTTGTCATCAGTGTGACTGTGAGAGGCAATGACAATCTGCAACTCTCTTTTGAGAGGGGTTCACATCAGGATGGATACAAGTTAGGTGGTTATGAGTACAGAGGCGGGGGAGAGTTGATGTGTGTGGGCAACTGTGGAGTCAGGGGGATGAGTGATTATGGACTAGAGTGATTTTGGGCAACATTTACAACTGCCATATGATTTATAAGCATGTATAAGCTAGAAGTATTACACAGTTGATTGCAATACTGCTGTATAGTGGGTGTTCAACACAATAGCATGGCACAAATGCGCTTATCTACAACATGCATGAGGATACATCGCATATGACATTGACATCAGCATCAATTGTTTTAAACATAATACTAAATAGTAGTACAATGAACACATCTTAGTTTAGCTTGTGAGTACAACATGCTATGAGAACAGCACAAGGTTTAATTCTTGAATTACAGAAACTGAAATAAAGTCCAGTCAAACTGAAAAAGACAATGAAATGTTGCCCTCTAGTGTCAGTCATCTAACTTTGCAGTTAGTGATATGATGAACAAGTGACAAAGATTTATAGAAGGCCTCTTTGCTTCAGCCTAGAGAGGCCAGCACAAAGATCTGTCCTGTAAGGCATTAACGTTTGAGATCTTGTCGAGCACTTAGCGTTGAATGAATAACAGGCTTCTGTCTGAAGCAGTTATTACTGTTTTTTACAGACCAATAATCTGACCAGATGACTATAATCAAGTGTTATTTAGAAGCCACTTGTAATGTAATACTGTACTTTGTATTATTTTCCTGTTTCCTGTGATGGCGCTTTAAGCTGCCTGAGTTGTCAGCAAAGTAGAATCTATTCAATATGTGCCAGACAGATGAAATCATGACAGGACAGTATTTTAAAGACTACACAAGATGCTACATTTCTTATAGCAGTCACTAACATTTACTAAGATTTCATTTTGAATCATTTTCTAATGTCAAAAGTGAATTTCAAAATGTATATATTATGTTTGCCTTTCTGTATTCGATAACCTGACATTAAAGCCGACACTTGACAAAAAACCTGATGGGCAGCATTTTTAATGATTTATTCTAATTTCATGATGTTCAAGCAAAAATCCTCCATATTTGCTAGCTCCACTTTTGCAAAACTGTTCACATCAGACCTGTTAAAATGATTTGTTGACAACCTATGTAAATATTGTTTTTTTTTATTTATTTTCAATTTTGACATCCAACTCCAAGTGCTTAAGTTTGATATTTTTATAATTTAAATGTATGTCTACTGTAAACGTTCCATAGTGAGCAAATCAACTTCTGATATATGGTGACTCGTTTGATGCTCTAAGCTGAAGAAATATTTAGCTGTGCACAACTGGCAAGTTTATTACTGCACTGCTATGTCTATAATAGTTGATTTACTGAGAAACTGAGGGGGATGAACTATATGGTAACCTCATTACTACCTTCATTATTACCGTTATTACCAATTACCTTCCAAAGGTGTGGACCCACTGGCAGAAGTTCAAGTTTTTACATGACTGATGTATCCACAGGTGATAATAAGTAAATTGCAATTAAAGATTCAGTAGCTTGTTAAATTTTGATGAGAGCACCCCATAGAGTCATTAAAAAGCCCCGTGTCATTACAGCATCTATTAATCTCATCTTAATCTATACTTAAAAAAATCATGATTTTTCAGTTATTATAATTACACAGTCAGAGATATTAATCACATCCCAATTAGGGCCTAAAACTAAGATGTAACATCAGCTGTGTGAATCCACAGACAATTAGAACAAAGGTTCTTCATTTTAAGCAAATTAAATTTGACCAAATTTACCACCTGTGGCATTAACACTGACACAAACTCTACAGGGACTAGAGCAGACTTACAATGTGTCTGTACAATGTCAGAGGGACACTCACAGTCAAGTCCACTCCAGTAGGAAGTCAGAGGTTGATGATGAACTAAAGGTTATAACATCTGGATCCTTAGATTCCTCAATCTGCATGTAAAATTACACAGTAATAAATCTAGTCTGAGAACTCTAATTTCATTGTGTTCTACTTAGAAAACCTTTTCCAGCACATGTTTATTGCCACATGCAGCGCCCTGGTAAGGGGCAACGGCAGGAGGACCAAGACAGTTTTACAGGTGACAGGTGACTGTATTCATAACTTTAACTATCTAATTAATTTAAAGTTATGAAACTGTTACAAAAGATGTGTATCTTATTTTTCCAGTGCCAGGCCACTGTTTTCTTTGTAATAACACGTTGGCTAGAATTTAAATGTATTAATACTGGTAAATTAAATGTGACCAATGATCACTTGTGTTTTTTATTCATCTGTGATAGATGTCAGGAACTGTTCGTAGTCCTGTCTGTGTGATCAAACGTGTTTTTGTTGACTCCTCTGCTTCAGACCTTAAATATGGTGTCCCACAACAATCTATTTTCCGTCTGTTAGTCATTTTCATTTATGGCTTCTCAGGGCCACATTACCTTATTTTGTCATGACTTATCCCATTCACAGTCCAATGTCTATGTCCCAATCTATGTCCCACTCAAAACCTTTCCACTTTTATCTTCCCTATATGACATTTATTTGTTGATGTATTAAAGTTTCTTGCAGCAAAACTTAAACAAGATGGAGATTAATTTACTTGGGCCTTTACAGTGCTGACTGGACTGTTTCTGTTATCTTCAAATACTGGCAGTTGTCACATTTACATATTCAGATTTTGATTAAACACCTGATTCAGGTAATCTCTGCCTTACGTGAACTGCATATGTATTTGTGTTGCCTAAATAAGTCAAAACAGAAAGTCTGCACTAGAGAGTGAATATACTAATGTTCTAGGATGTCTGTTCTTTTAGAGGCTAAAAACCATTTTGCCAGATGGGGATATGTCGCTGATGTGTTGCATTGTGTGTAAAATGCCTACTGTACATTCAATCAGTATTGGCAACAACTTTATTATAAATTACAGATTTGAAGTGTTTTTCACAATAAAGATAGTTAATCATGTGGCCATTTTTTGTGTGTGCTCTCACTGTGATGGACGTATGGGTGACAGACCTATACAAATCTGAAAAATAATCTCTATTTTTGTGTGTTCCCCTCAGACCAGTCAGAGACACATTCACAAATTCTGTACAGTTGCAACAGGCATGAGAAGGAATTATAGTTGATCCAGATGGCAGCCCATCTTGTTTACTAATATGAGATTATTAAACTGTAAATAAATGAGTAAGACACAATAAGAAAACCTTACGTCTGATTTATAAAACATGCATAAACCAAAGTTCTGAGCTAATCTCTAGATACAAATGTTTCACATGGGTCATGTAAACATAGGTGGACAAATTGGATGATCCCTCATCTGATGTGTGACTGGAAACAAATATAAAACAGAGCCATTACACCATGAGTCAAAATGGTAAACAATGAGAGACAACCGGACACAATGTAGATTTGCAGTTGCTTCAGAAAGTATTCATACCGATTCAGTTTCTGAACAGTTTACTTCATTGTTAATTTATTGAAAATTACAATGAAAAAACAATTATAAAAGACAAGTTAATAGTCAATTAAAATATCTGGAATTTATATTAGTATTAAGACCCTTCGTTGTGGCAGTCTAAATTGTGTTCAGGTGCATTCAGTTTGCTTTTATTTTTTCAAGTTTTGAACCATCAGGGTTCTTCAGCGACTTCTGGCTTAAGAAATCCTGTATGAGGTTCAGGTTTGTGCCAGGTTCACTCTTGTGAACCTGGCACAAAGGCAAACATCTCAGCAACACTCTATCAATCAGACCTTTATGATGAAAGTCATTAGACTCTTAACTGTATGGAGTTTGCCAACAGCTCTGAGAGCATGAAGACAGAAATTCTGTAATCTGATAAAACAAAATTTAAGTCTTTGGGCAAAACTCCAAACACTATAACTGCTGAACATCAGGCATTGGTCATCATCTGGCGAATACCATCCTTATGGTGAAGCGTGGTGGTAGCATCATCCTGTGGGGTGCTTTCTCCTCATCACGACAAATCAGAATTGAGGGAAGATCATGCTTTAAGGCGTATGGCCAAGATAACCATAGAGTGGCTTCAAGACAAGTTTCTGACTTCTGTCTTTGTGTGGCCCAGCCAAAGCCCAGACTTAAACCACATGGAACATCTGCAGAGAGACCTGAAGATGAAAAGTCCCATCCAGTTTGATAGAACTAGAGAGGATCTGCCAGGACAATGGGATAAACTACCCAAATTCAGGTGTGAGAAGATCGTAGAGATCCAAGAATACTCAGTGCTTCAGTTAAAGTGCTCCTACAGAGTATTAAACTAAGGGTCTAAATAATTGTGTAAATGGGAGATTTCAGTTTTTAATGGCATTTTTTTTCAAAATGAATAAAGTAGTAAGTGAAATCATCGGAATACTTTCCAAAGTGACTGTAAATGGCACACTTGGCAATGTGAAAGTCTACAGTAGCTACCATGGTTCAGCAGCAGAGTCTCACCTGTGGAGTTGTTATTCTGAAAGATGCTCCTGTGGTGGGTGCAGCAGGTCGTGGAGAGATGTTGTTCTGGGCCTGGGCCTGAGCTTGAGCCTGAGCCTGAGCCAACGCCTGCTGAGGAACCATCACCAGCTGGCCCAACTCTGTGCGCACCAGCACCATTCCTGAACAACAATGGAGCACATGAAATAAAGTACAACATCACAGTAACTGACTAATACTAAAGTCAAAAACTAAATGAATGGAGATATATTTTGGACATGGATAAGCCCCCTGATCTCTTGCACAGATAACAAAAGAGGTTTTCGTTTTTCTGCATTAAAAACACTAAATGCCACTAGCAGACGGTGCTAATTTGGTTATGTTCAGTGAACTGGAATTGGATGGTGATTGATGTTATGCCATTTCTGACTGGCATTAACAACATACATGTATTTAAATCACTATATTAGGAA
Organism: Helostoma temminkii; assembly: GCA_900302695.1. Classification (NCBI taxonomy): domain Eukaryota; kingdom Metazoa; phylum Chordata; class Actinopteri; order Anabantiformes; family Helostomatidae; genus Helostoma; species Helostoma temminkii. The sequence goes on from OMLM01002738.1 coordinate 14,394, forward strand.
AAACTACACTGCAGTTAAGCATATAAACAGGCGTAACAATGAGTTAAAGACTATTTTGGAAGTGGCCATAGTGTGAGAACACAACCTGAGGTATCCCAGTGTGGAAAACTCACCTGTTATTTGCCACCTTAGCTCAAATGTACCCTATCATTGCATATTCCATTGCACCACAACACTGCTGACAATGTAATTTTATTAAATTAACACAAACAAAAAAACTTTCCAAATCTTGGTGGATATGAGAGTAATTTACAAATGGTGGCCTGAGGTTTAGGAGTTTGACTGAAGGTGTGATCATGAGCTAATAACATGGAGTCTTTGCTCTTTCTAAAATGCTAGGCTTGTAGTATCACATTTGTAAAGGAGTCCATGTCAGGTCAAGATAAAATATTTTATTACACATTTGTTTATCTTTGCAGAATTTCCATAAAATGAACAAGACACAAGGTCAATAGAAAGGTTAATAGCATATTTTGATAATTTCTCTGGCTATCTGAAGGAGCCATTATTCCTGAGCTGAGGTGACTCAGAACAACACTTAAGACAAAACAGCAGGGCAGCACACAAACCATTCTCACTGCTGTCTACAGCAATTATCAGTAATCGTTACTATGTAAAACTATGAGCTCTTTGGAAGGTGCTACCTGTGAAATATGGTCATTAATGTGTGGCTACTTTTTTATGACTCTATAATAAAAAAAAACACCTATCTCAAGGTATCAAGTAATAGAGTAATCTGAAGACTGTGTTAGGTGACAACAGTTTTCTTCCTTCTGAACCTACGTGACCCGCTTTTGCTTGTAGAGACTGAGCCTTTATGGATGCTCTTATTAAATATACCCTCACCCGTCACTAATTACCCTGATCATTTTGGAATCATGCAGAATGATGTAATTTGATCTTTTAAATGCATATTTTGACTATGTTTACACTTTTTTGTATGTTTTTGTGTGTACATTTGTAACATTTAAGTTTTTATTGCATTTTAGAAACTGCCACACATCTTCTGGTAATGGGGTTTGTATTGAGATAGAACATTTTGCCTGTATATATATTCATGTAGCAGATGGATTGAGCTGCTTGCTTGTTCAAGTGGCATTTGGTTGGTAGTGTGTGGCAAATATGTCTGTGAATACTGTTGGTCATGTTTCAAAATGCTTTGAGCAAAATGTGTGACAGCATGGCCACACTGTTGATTGTCCTGTCATTAAAAAATCACAAGTCTGATTTATAAAGACTTGAGCAATGCGCCTAAACATGACATGACATAAACATGTTAAGCTACTAAAATGTCCAGGTATAATTCAATGTGACACAGTTTCACTGAAAATGTCATGTGAATCTAATTTATTATTATACATTTCACAATTGTGGTTTCCTGTTATAATGGTGCTGTCAAGGATGCTTGGTGTAAATTTAATACTTCCTGTTGCACAAGTGGCACAACACAGAATTACCACTGGGTACAGGTATTGGTTCACCAGGAGCTAATCATGCTAAACTCAAAAGGCATATTTTAGCTCAGGACTTGGCACCATCCAATAGAATATGCAATGAGCCCACATGATAACCTGGGAGAAACATGGTAACAAACTGTCACATGCTGAAGGTGGTCAAGATGAACTGACAACCAAACCAGGTAAACCAGGTAAGGTACAGCACCTTCTTGCTGCTCTCCTCCCCCACCTGCAAACCTTACCCGGTGGGATGGTAAAGCCAGGGGGCAGCTGAATGGTCGTCTGTTGTTGCGGTGGTCTGACAATCAGCTGGGGGGCTACAATCCTTTGAGGTGTTGTAAGTCCAGGACGGGGTTGAGACTGTGCGGAAGTGGCCACAGCGGGTGTCGGAGAAGGAGCCGCCGGCCTGACCATGCTAGTAGTGGTTGTCACTGATGTAGTTTGACCGGTTCCACATACAGAACTAGTTGTCACCCCTGTAACACAAGCAACAGCTGAGGCAGAGCTCAGAGGCTGCGTTATTGTCGTGGTAGTTGTAGCTGCCGCTGTAGTAGTTGTTGGCGTGACAACAGAAGAAGCAGGTGAAACAGTGTTTATTACAGAATTGACACTACCAGACTGACTTGACATTACAATTTTGGACTGACAATCGTCTGTTTTGGAAGCCCCAGTGTCTGTGACCGTTTTGCTGTGGTTCTCGTGTGCAGGTGTAGAGGCGACAGGTCCAATGCGAGCGCCTTGCTGGACCAAGGCCGACACGCTGGTCCCGTTGCCGTTCTGGGCGATACTGGCTACAATATGACTCGGGAGTCTATGCAAAGCAATGGTAGGGGTGCCCCGGTCGAGAGCAATAGCCGACTGGCCGACGGGCAGGTTAGCGTTAGATAAGGTGAATGTCGAGGTGTTAATAGAGGATGTCACCGGTCGTGTAGAGTTTGGTGTAGTTGCACTGGCATCCACAGAGCTAGCGTTTTCGACCACAGCTGTGTTGCTGTTCCTCCTCGTTGTTACAGCAGCGCCGTTCAAACTCTTTATCCGAGCCGAGGCGCTCCTCCGTGGTGTGGTTATGCGTTTTCTTGCTTCTGTCGACGCCTCACCAGAGCCGGAGGTAACCTTAGAGCCCCGGCTGGATGAGGTGCTGATGCTGGCTGACGGAGATGCCAAAGTTGACACACCAGATGCAGTCAGTGTTGTGATGGATGCTCCATGTGATTGCGAACCGCTGCTAGTGGCATTCACACAGGGAGCCGAAGTGGTGGAAGGATCGCCAAAAGAAGGAGCACGACCCAGAGAAGGAGGTGTGACAGTTTTGTCCGGGCTAGCGTCTTTACAGTTAATTTCCTGTCGCATCTCAGGTTTATTTCGCCGTCCTTGTTGTTGTTCTACTGTTGTGGTGCCCACTGGAGCTGGTAGCGTTTTTCCTAAGTGATGGTTAGCGGGGGCCACTGAACCAGCGCCTCCGTTTTCGTCTGCTTTGCCTGCTGGGTTACTCTGACCAGCAAGCTGTGACTCCAGTGAGCCCACTAGGTCACTCACAGCCTTTTCATCCACCTCTGAAAAGAGCATATCTTCCAGGGGGTCGGAGGCGCCCGCCATCTCTGATCACAGATAGCTGTCTTGTATTTTGTTTTTACAGTGCGCCTGCGTGTTACTAGGCATTGTGGGAATGAATCTGACGTCATTAGATGAAGGGGGCATCCGAGCTGCATTTTTCATATTTTTCTTCAGGTCCTAAAGTATAATAAAAAAGAGCTGTAATAGCGTAGGTATCGCGTAGTTGCGTAAGCATCACAAATCATAACATGTTTCGACCATAACATACTTTGTAGCTGTCTGATTTTTAGAGGTTGGCATTAAAATGCAGTTTCTTGCGGGTCAAAGGAAATTATGCATGTATCCATATACATTATTTCAGCATGTAAAATGTATTCTCGGGCAATATGGAGGCAGGGTGGAGAGAGGGGATCCCGTGTGATATCGCGATATGGTAGGCTGGCTGTATCTCAAACCTATTTTAAGCATCCTGCGAAGTATTCAGTCATTTTCTTCCATCAAAAACAATCTTAAATGACTTGTCCGTAACATTAAAACTGCTTGGATATTGTTGTTGCTAGGGTGCACACCAACAAACCACTATTAAACTATGAGAACACGAGGAAGTGAGAGGATAAGGAGGCAACTTTAGAGGAATGAGTTACCACCTTTTTCCCAAGATCCTTAGCGGCGGAAAGCGACGGAAAATGAAAACGGCCATGTCGTGGTGCAGGTCAGATTAGAGACGTGCGCGTTTGGTCACAGCTAAACTCATTAATTCATCTAGTGTTGTAGGAAAACTACGGCTCTGCAAAGAACGCGTCTGATCTCTCGTTTGACAGATAAACGATTCGAGGAACGTAAGTGCGTTAAATCCACAGGACAAAGATGAGTGGAGGGGGGACGCCGTACATTGGCAGCAAAATTAGCCTCATCTCCAAGGCCGAGATTCGCTATGAAGGAATTTTGTACACCATTGATACTGAAAACTCGACGGTAGCTCTTGCCAAAGGTAGGTTAAGTAACCCAAGAAGTGGATTAGAGTGTTCACAAGAGTTATGACACATCTTAGAAAAGTATTGAGCGATGGAAAGCCGAGATAAATGTTAGCGCATTTAACGTTAGCTGCGTTAGCTAGCATTTTGGCCAACTAATGGCTAAGTGGTGCTGTTAACTCTGTCCTTTGTTTACGCTGTGTTTGGGTGAACATTAAATATGTCTCATCTGGTTTTTTTTCTTTTGAACAGTAAAATGCATTTCAACAGTAGCGTGGTTATACAAAATTACTAGTTTAGTCTACTAGATAAAAATATAATTTTATATTATTATATTTTTGTTGTTATTTTCCGCAACAGTTCGCTCCTTTGGCACTGAAGATCGTCCCACGGACAGACCGATTCCACCTCGGGAGGAAGTATTTGAATACATCATCTTTAGAGGAAGCGATATAAAAGACCTAACAGTTTGCGAGCCACCTAAAGCCCCTAGCACCCTTCCTCAGGATCCTGCCATTGTTCAAGTAAGTTCATTTGTACTAATACTGTATATCTGTGTATCTTTGGCTACTAAGTATAGTTACATAGACCCAAGTTCATGTCTGGGCACAGCCTTGCTGTCATTTATAATATATGGTAAAAACCTTTATGACACCATAAAGTTTTGATATGTCACAAAGGGAAAATAGATGTAAATCATTCAGTTAATGCCTGCTGAATTCTGCTAAGGCATTTCAGCTAACCAGGGTGCTGAAGTAGAACTGTCATTAATGCCATTTGTAACACCTGTGTTTTTACTTACATGGACAGCTCAAAATGTCTGCTGAGAAGGTTAGTGTTAATCAAACATGCAACAAATTAAATCTATATTGTATTTGCCTTGCTCATGGTGTACCTGTTGATTTGTGACAGCAGAAGGGGCACAGGTGTATCCAACATTAATTATGGCTCTGATGTATTGAAGTCCAGTAAGATAGGTCCAGTAGCAGGACTCGAGACACTAAACACTTGAACAGTTATGCCTGATGTTGCTGCTTGTTCTTTTGTAGATATTATTTTTTGTATTTTGTATAAAAATCATCACAAGCATGGGTTTTAGTGAGGCTCACTGAATGCATTGGCACTTTCATGCAATTGGAGAATAGAAGTAGAGAGGGTGTATAGTAGCCTTGCACAAACATTGCAGTAGTGATAATGACAGTAACACATTTTTTACACATTGATGTTTTGGTTTGTTTGTGTGTGTGTGTATGTGTAGTGTAAAATGAATAGAACAACAAATATTATTCCACATGTGTTTTTGACATTGATGTCATAATTTGTTGTTGTTTCTTTTTTCTTTTTAATTGAGTGTGTATTTGCTTTGCAGTCATCACTTGGATCTACCAGTGCTCCACCAGCATCATTCCAGTCTGCTGGGTCCTATGCTCCATTCAGCAGAGCTCCTGTTGCACCTTACAGCCAGTTTGGTGTTACACCCCTTGCAACTCAGCAATTTGGATCTGCTGGAGCAGGAGGTAGGAGCAGTTCCTGTTCAACTGTGTCTATTCACTTTATGGATTAATGTGTGAAATGGTCTCTTTCCAAACATAATAACATAAACTCACTTGTGACAGAGTTTGTAGACTTAAAAAGCAGGTGTTGTCTAGAAGTATAGTAGAGAAAACTTTAAAGTTGTACATGTTTGCTACACTGAAGGTTCTTTATTTGACAGTGGTTAGAAAAAAGACAACTCACTTGTGTTTGGCCTTATGTGATATTAGATGTCAGTATTGTTCTTTGCTAGTACAGTGGAAGGACCTTCATGGTCACAGTTACATTAAGTATTTCCAGATAAGGTTCTACGTTGTATTTTCTCAATCTTACTAATAGGTTATTAATTGCTATCCAGAGACATGGTGGTGAAACTGGTGATGTTTCTCCAGAGCAGCAAATGCTGGTGCTGCTGGTTAATGTTACCCCACCTATCCCTGGACGTGGCTGCCTTCCGTCCTCTGCACCATGTCATAACCCCCGAGGAGCATATCAGAAGTGGAGCGGCTTGTTGTGGTTCTGATGTGTCTTTGTAGTTAATTGTTTTTGTCTATAGATACTTTGTTGAGTTGTAGCCTACAAAGTCTCTAGTTAAGTTGTTATAAACCACAAAGATCTATGTCCATGTGACTGTGTTTCAGTTTTTTATTTATATAAAATAAAAAAAATAAAATAAATAAATTTAGTTTGTATCTAACAGTGTTTCACATACAGGGTAGGGCAGAAGATGCAAAAGGTTCCTCTACTATAATCTATAAAAGTGATTATTAGATTAATAAAAGCACTATCTCACTAGTGGAATGAATGTTTTCAGAAGCACTTTACAAGCAGCTTCTGTCAAAAATAGACTCGGTGCATATCTTTAGCGAAGAGAAGAGCTGCTTCTGAGGCATGCTGTGTCCAGTGTAAACACAACCATTGACCACTTCGGAATGTGTCACATCCACATCCGGTGGAAATGAGGGGTTATTTACGAGATATCAAATCTGTAGGTTGAGAGGCTGGTGGCGGACTCTGTTTTGTGTCCTGGTGTTATTTGCTTATTTTTAACTTCAGGTGTGGTATGCAGTTGAGGACGTATACAATGATGTCAGCTGGCACAACATTAAAACAACACGATCACTTTGTTTCATTGATTCACTCAACATCATATATGACTAACCTCTGATTGCATTTCTCAGCTACTTTAAGAAAAACTGTGGTGATTTTCTAAAAAATGTTTGAATTTCACTTTTCTGTTTTCTGTAGGACGCACTAGTCCTCAGCTTGACTGTTTAACAAAAAGTCCCACTCTGGAGCAGGCTGTGCAGGCCCCACTGTCAGCGGCCACAGCTCCACCTCCACCAGTAGGACAGAGGAACCAGGGAGGGGCAGCAGCTCCCAAACCCAGCAGCACCACCACTGGCAGCCAGAAGCCCCCAGACCTTCTGGAACAGAGGAAAGGTAGAGACACCTGGTTGGCTTGTGGAGATGCATTTTCACACTGATAAGTCAAGAGCAGTTTCACTGTTTGGTCATTGTCAATTTAGTTTGAGTTAAATTGATACTGATGTCATCATTTACTGTTCAGCTCCTGAGGTTCAGAAAGTGTCACAACCAGAAAATGAACATGGTGCCATTGAAAACAGAGATTCCAATAAGCATCAAGCTGGTAAGATATTTTCACGTGCCATTAATTCCCAGACAGACTGAACTCTCTTCAGTTCCATGCCCTGAAATGATCATATGTATTTTAGTAACTGTTAAATCTTCATGGACTGTAGCAAGCAGTTTTTTTTTCAAAGTCATGGTGCCGTAGATGTTCTATTAATGATAATGAGGTGAACAGTGTAGGATTGTTTACTGGTTGACTGGAATTATGTATAAAGCTCTACATTTTTTATAGTTCTCATGTGGCATGGATGTAAACAAGCCTGACTAAGAAATTATTGTCAACAATTAAATTCCATATATATGGTTTCATGATTAACTTGGCCGCATGTGTTGCTTGTCTTGTCTTTCCTGTTATTTCTCAGCAGGTGCTCAGGCGATCCGTCGCGGCCGTGGAAGAGGAAACCGCAGCAGAGGCAGAGTAAATGTGCGCAGGGATGGCGCCATGAAGTTTGAAGAAGATTTTGACTTTGAGACTGCCAATGCCCAGTTTCACAAAGATGAGATTGACAAAGAGCTCCAGAACAAGCTCAAACTGAAAGGTATGACCTCAGCACATTTGAATCTTAATATCTCATCGTATTAGTTTAGCTGTTTAAATGTTGTTTCTTTTTGTTTTGTGTTTACATCACATTTTTGTTATATACTATTTGTTCCATTGTTTTTTTTGTATATTTTTATCACTATTTCTGAGACATAACCAAAAATGTGTTTGCAGCCAGAACCCTAGCTGTAGTAGACATAATGATGTAGGATGATGTCTCGCATTTCTTTAAATCTACTGTTTTTTTGTTTGTTTGTTTTTTGCCATCTTCAAGTCTTTCACTTTACTGTCATTAGGTGATTCTGACAACAACTTAAAAATTTGTTTCTCAAAATTTCTTCCAACATAACAGATGACAAGACTGAAAAGGCGCTGAATGGGGAGCAAACTGCTGACTCAGAACCTCTGGCCAATGAGGGGACCACAGAGGAGGAGGAGGCTGTGATAAACACATGTTACTATGACAAGTCCAAGTCCTTCTTCGATAACTTGTCCTGTGATGATTCAAGGTACCTTAATATGTCCACAGTTGAAGTTGTTTTTATTTATAGATGTAAATTAACCTCGGGCTCCTTTAAGGAGGAAAGTCCAGTTTAAATTCTCATCAAGCTTTAAGTGTCATGGCAGATGACATTTTCTCTTCTGTCTTAAAACAGTAGCATTTGTACTTTTTTTGCCACTAGGTGTTAGTCTACGAGGTCATGTATTTACAAATGTAATTGACGTGCAGTGTTTTTCCAGTTGATGTAGGACTGCAACTAAATCTGAGTCAGGTTCAACTTTTTTTCCAGGCTGCCTAGCACTTTATTGTTGGAGTGTCTGAGAACGAATTAGGACTGTGTTAGTGTTGTTAGTCTGAATGGTATCTACTAGAAGGCTTATGTGCATTTATTATAGTGAACATGATTAATATATTTAAACATGTGAATTCTACTTATAACTGAAATCTTTCTTTTTTTTATCTCCAAGTAAAATGGGCGAAAGAGGATTTTCAAAGTAAGTCACATTCTTTCTTTGTGTTGGTGAAAGGGGCAGGGACTGACATGGAGAGCAAGGACACTACTAAAAAATAATTTTACTTCAGTGTGGAACAAATCTCAACCTAAAGTGCACAGTGTGCTGTACACTTCTTAACACAGCATTATAAATTGACTTGTTTGTGCAGAGCTGTAAATTACAGATTTATAGTGCCTACTTTCTATTTTGTATCTTCACTACTGAAATAAATTGCTGCAGGATTTGTGACAGTTCAGAGCTAAAACTGTCATTTCAGTGCATATGTTATCTAAAAAGATGGATGTTGTGTCTTTGTGTGTCAGGGAACGCAGGCCAACCTGGGCAGAGGAGAGACGAATGAATGCTGAGACGTTCGGCATTCCTCTGAGGTACAATCGAGGAAGGGGGGGTTACCGTGGCAGAGGCTTCATGGGGCCCCGTGGAGGCCGAGGGCGGCCAGCAAGCAGAGGTTCCTTCGGGCCACCCAGGGGTGCTCCACCTGGTTTCAGGGGTGGCAGAGGAGGCCGTGATTTCTCTGATTTTGAATACAGGGTAAATCAATCACCTTTGTGAACTTAGAACACCATGTTGTTGTTAAAGTGCAATAGGAGGTTTGGTGCAGTACGTAGCAATGTCTGTTCTAACCTGTTGTTGCTTTTTTTTTTTTCCAGAAGGACAACAAGGTGGCTGCGTAGTACTGCAACAGTGGATCCACAAAGAATTGTAGCCCCTCATCATTAAATTATTCCAGTTCAAGAAATTTTCTTAGGTCCCCACATATGACAGAAAGAATGAAGACAACTTCTCAGTCACCAGCACCGGGGTTGACTGTTTGACATCAGTGGTGAGAGTGCAGCACTCTTCCTTCATTTGAGAACTGTTTTTTGTTTTTTGACCTGGAGGTTTTGTTTAACAGTCGCCAGATGGACAAGAACATGTGTAAATACCCTGTAATTCTGTATTTTTACATCAGTGGAGTTAATTTCTTACTGAAGTTGTCTTTGATATTGAAAGCTGTATGCAGAGAGCCCACTGATACTGTGAGCGGATCACAGTTCATCTGGTCGATAGCTTTATTTTTTATTTTCCTTTCAGTTTCTCATATTACACTTGTTGGCGCCAAAATTCACTGTTGAGTGTTTTTACGCAGTTTGCAGGAAGTAGTTTTCTTTTTTTAACATCTTCAGTAAAGTAATGAGGTCAATGCCAGCTGAAATAATCTGAACTGAATATTGTAATGAATGAATGTATGTCTAGCTCATATTCTTAGCGGCCCCTGTCAAATCACTGCTCAATAGGCTGACTCGTCTTTAGAAAACATATTAGTCTTTAGAAAAACGTATTCAGTAGTTAGAATCATTACATGATACTTTGACGCTCTCACACTTCCCCCATCAGATGAATTGTTGCAGCTTTAGGTTTGTAGCTGGCTTGTTCACGATGGCAGACTAATGCGGGCATGCTGTAGGAGTCATTTGATTGATGTGGGGGATTTACAGTCTTAGCTTTAGAAATATTTGACTATAGGTTTTTGAGCAGGTCTGTCACAGATGACTAAACAAAGAGCATTCCCATGATTTGTGTCTATGAACAAGGAACATCCATGAAAATTGCTGCCTTTAGATATTCTGTAGGGTTTTATTTAAAGCCTGCAGCCACAGTGACCTTAGAATTTGGATATAAAAATGCTTTACTGTTTTGCAAAAACAAAAGTGTGCATTTGATTGATTTAAAATAATAGTCAGCCTGTCATGACATTATTTTGTAATTTTGTATCTTTTGAAACATACTGAGCCATCCTGTTCTTTTCCGTTAATCGTGTTGCCGAGGTGTCGTCTACATTGCTTTTTCATCTGTCTCTGCAGTAGTTTTGTTTCCACTGCAAAACCGTTGCAGTTTCGTGAGGATTGTTGAAAATGGAAATCTTGTAAATGGATTGAATGATGTCTGACAGTGTGTTCAGTACAAATGATGGCATTTCTAATATCTGCCCTTGTTTTGTAGCTCCATTTGTTGCATTGTTGTCAATGTGATTGTTCTCTGGAGTGATTTATTTTTTTTAACTGACTTGTGAACAAAGGGACAAGAACTGGATGCAGTGCCAGTGTATTGGAGGGGTCGGTGGGATTTCTTTTCTAATTGTTAGTACTTTGGGGAGTGCCTTCACACTGGTGAATATTTTTATAGCTCTCCCTTTAAATTCCAAGAATTGATAGCACTACAAGGTGAAACTAGGTGACTTCTCTAAAGCTGTGGATATTTAGCAGAAAACAGCCCAGCTGAAAGTATGCTGTTTATCTGGGCATTGCAAAAACAGCTGGTCACTTTATGATAGCTGTAGAAAACATCAGTTTTCATGGGTAAAAAAAAAACAAGATTAAAATTGAGACAAAGTATTACTGAGGTATTCAAACTTTTATATTGTTTGAAAACTTGTTTGTTACTCCTTCCATTCATTGGAATTGTAAACCAGGAATTGTTTTCTTGAATATCAGTAAAATTTTAGTTTTTACGTCTAATAAAGAATTGTACAATACTTGTGGGGTTTTTTGGTTTGTTTTTGTTTATCTGTGCCTGGATTTTGTGTATCTGGCAGCTTCATTTTGTCTTTTTGTATAATTTTCAATAGTGGTATGTTCCTGACTCAATAAACCTTGTAATAGAATATCTGCTAGGGAAAGGACGAAGGTGGCCAATTCAGTCCACAGAGTATCACACTGCTATAACGAACCTGAACCTGGAAATGCATTTCAACTTTAAAGTTTTGGCCTGAGGGTGGCACAAGTGAACATTTTATGGAGTGTTAAAAGTAGCAGTTCTCTGGGGACTGGGTGAGTTGGCTAAGTAAGAGTTATAAAGTTAGGATTTAACCTCTGGAGCAGAAAATACAGGATACAATTGCTTCAGTGATAAAGTACTGGCTGTCCCTGAAAAATACATAATTGATAAAGTGAACAAATATAAGAGGCTACTACAGACAATTGCAGAGTCCATAACTATTGCAACCAAGTGCACCATTTTGGTGGGGGAGTGGGGAACAAGGGAAAACATGCATGACAATTAACTAGTTTTTAATTAGTGATGTTTAATACATAATAGGAACAATGGGATTAAATCATCAATAGGAAAAACTAGGCCTGCTGTTAAAAACAATCTGTTATAAAATGCTATTTTATAATTCAGAGAGAAATGGACGGTACAAGACACATTGCAGTACTGGAATAACAATCATCAGTATTTGGCTGATTTTCTGCTGTTATGCAATGAACTACACACTCCAATACCGTAGGTGGCAGTATGCACCATGTTCGTTTATTTTTCCGCCTGAAATGCAACGAAGAAGAAAAGACTCCGCCGCAGAAGAAGAAGCGGTAAACGCGCTGCCGCGACACAAAAATGTCGATTGTTTTTGTTCCTAAGAAACTACGAGGAAAGGCGAAAATCAACCAAGAAACAATACAGAGGGTAAAACACCAGTAATGATATTTAACCAAGCAGTTGTGAAGCTGTTAGCTTGTATTGTACGTTAACATGCGGTGTAGGCCGTTAACAGCTAGCTACCTGGTGTGTACGTAGTTACAGTATAATTCATTTAGCACTGTACTTCCTAAATGTTTGGTGTTTCAGTCTGTAACATTTTTTACCTGGTGTTTGTTAAAGTGTGCCAAAACTGCAGGATTACCGTATAGTATCCAGGTGCGTCCGCAATGATGTTTGACTGGATGTTTGAAGCATTTGTCTTTTATTTTGTCTGTGCCAGCTGCTTGACGAAAACGACCAGTTAATAAGATGCATCACTGAATACATGCAGAAAGGCCGAGCAGTAGAGTGTGTACAGTAAGTCCAGCTAAGACGTTAGTTTGCTTCCACTTCTTCCTTTCTTTAGTGCTGGTTAGCAGCTTATATGAGCAGTAATATGCTGGTGTGCGTGTTATACTGCGATTTAACAGTTACTGTGTTCCTTCTTTTTCACCAGATACCAACAGATCCTGCACCGTAACATCGTCTATCTGGCAACCATAGCCGACGCCAGCCCGGACAACATGCCCCCCTGCTCTAATGTAAAGGCAAACCACACAATGCACGACTACCTACTGCTGTAATACAAGTAATAGTAATAGTAGTAGTAGTAGTAGTAGTGGTAGTGGTGGTGGTGGTGGTGGTGACTGACTGTCTCCTAATCCTGTGTTTTCCGTCTCCAGTTTACAGGTAGTGAAACTACAGCCTCCTCATCAGCTGTGAATGGACACGGAGGGACATGACGATGACACCAGTTGTTAGTGGAGTTTAGATGTCTAGTTTACAAAAATGACAATTTTATATTGGAGGGGAATATATTTTTTTATGTTTAATCTGAGCTATTATATTTATTCCAGGATCATTTGTGTTTCAGTTCAATAATGCTGCATTAAATGTTTAGTGTGTGAAGAATCCAGTACTCTGTGGTATCTTCTGAAATGAATATTAAAACATTTTAATAGATTTTTTTATAGCTCTGTTCAGAAACCACTCTGTATCTGCATATTAAACACATCAAGCAGAAGCTGAGGACATGTTCAAATGTAAGTAGGGAAGTGACTTTTCAGCAGGAAAACTACAGACAGCACTTTTTAATTGCTAGTCATTTTTATTCGTTTTTTGCATTGCTGGTACACTTGGAAAAGATTTAGTTGCCAGCTCAAGAGAACAATAAGCAACATAAGCCAAGCAGTCCCCTTTCATATCTTCTATCAGGGCAACATGTTTTTATTATTATTTTTTTAATCTTTTGTAGAAGCCACTAGTAAACCATTTGACACAGCTGAAAAGCCAACAGTTACAGTCCAAGGTCTGTAATGATGTCTTTAAAAAAGGCTGCAACAGTTAGGGAGATAACACGGACAAAAAGCAACAAACCCTATATCTTGATTGTGCAAAGCACATTAACTATAAAAAGATATATATTTATATGTATATACAGCAAACAGTTCTCTGTAAACATGTTAAGTATGTTAGTTTTCTGAAAACATGGTGTCATTTCATAAATACAGGCAACATTGGCATCCGCAAACATCACAAAAAATAACATTCTGGGCTTTTAAATACAGCCCATTGCCATAGAAACCGAAGAAACAAGGGCTAAAAAAAACACCCTCATCACACAATGTTTTAGTGTTTAGCATGGCATATTTGGTAACCTTTATAGATAGGTGGTGTATTTCAGCTCTGTAGGAAAACAAATGTGCTTTTCACATACTGGGAGGTGGAAAATAATGTTTTATGTAATAAGCCTACAAGAATACTAACATACAGTAATGGTATAACATGTAAGAAAATACAAAAATAAGATTAATACTGTCAATAATTGTACAAGAAAAATATTGTATTATTAAACACAAAAGTTAGGTTTATGAGCATTAGTGTCTATCTGAAACAAACAACTGCCAATTAGAGAGAAGGAAATGAATGCGCTTCTGGCTGTGAAGGTGTTCCCTAATACTCTTCATCCAGTAGGGTACGACTTCACCGTTTTTCAATAATCTCAGACCTCCTATCTTTTCAGCACCATTCATCTTCTGAACAACGCTTTGGTTGGAAATAATATTCTGCAAGTGCTATCAATACCAACATGGCACATATTTACTGCTATAATCCAAGACTCTGGTCAGTTGTTGAAAAAGTAGTGTATTTCTCTCAAATTACACCTCTGCAGTGACTTACTATATTTATGCTGAGCCTGCTCAAAGCCTCTTAATAAAAAGAACTAAATATTTATATTTCAACTTCAGTATTTTACAAGCTATGAAACAGTAGATGGTAGCTGTATTCTGAGTCATCTTGCATGAGATTTGGCAGTTACAGCTATGTAGACACAGTATATTTATCATTGGGCAAAATGAGTCTCCACCTTTACACATGTTCAGTTGCAGAAGCAAGTGGGTGACGGCCGCGCGCGTCTCCAGCTCTTGTCTGAGAAGACATTTGCTAACCAGACAGAGAAACGACCACTAGACTAACTGCATGCATGTTTTGTAGTTAAAACACACCGGTTCAAAAAACTTCAAAATACGCCTCTTTTTCAAATGGGGATGTTTGACATGGAAAAATATAGATACAAAAATGTCGAGCCAGTGTCTGCTTAATTTTGCTTCCGAGGCTTCGAAAGCTTCCAATTCAGTGGGTGTGGACTCTAAGTGATGCTGTTCGACCCGCTCAGTGGCTCACGTAACTGCTACAGGTCCTCCGTGCACTTCAGCGTGGTCTCTTTACACTGGCTGATCAGTACTGGTGAAGGTAGGAGGGCCTGTGCTCGTGTTTGAGAGGGAAGGATTTAAAGCCCTTGGTCATGGGTTTGTGTTGCTGCTGTTGCTGTTGCTGCTGCTGTTGCTGCTGCTGCTGCTGGGTGAAAGGAAAACCAGAGGAGATGCCGGTGGAGGGGGAGCAATCGCTGGCAGTAGACCACACGGGAGACTGCAGCATCTGCATGGAGTCACTCCACTGAGAGGAAGGGGGGATGTTCATCTGATACAAGGAAGAGCTGGGATTGGGCATGGTGTTGGTGTGGGTGGAGTGCTGCCATGGAGCTTTGGGGGGCCAGGTTTTAGTTTTGCTGTCCTGTGGAGCACAACCAACACTGAAGTCAACATGCAGTCAAAAGTCATGGCTGCAAAGTCTCAATATCAAACTGTTTCTGGCCCATAGGAAATCTGTGAAATATTGTGCCTATATTTGCAAAAATCTTAAGAAAAGGGCTGCATTTTCCACCATCAATTAATCTGATTATGGTAATAATTAATCTACACTATCCACAAAGAATACCCATCACTTTTTCCTGGAGCCTGAGGTGACATCATTAAATCACTTTTTACCTTAATAACAGCCTGAAACAGGTTTTCTCTTTAAGCCTCCTGTTGAAAAACAATCTCCATGCTCACTACTCTAAGTGTTTTGTACTTTACTAAAACTGAGGGATGGGCCTGGTAGAAAAAAAAAAGGAGCTCATACTTTACCTGGTTATCGTCGCTGATGTGATGAAGTGGTGGTGAGGGCAGGGTGCACACCTCTGGCTCACCACAGCTGTGTTTTCTTAGGGCAGAGAAAATTACATTAAACCATATCAGTGTTCATATAAATTAAAAGCTGTCTACAGCTGATATGTTACACAAGTATAATAAGTATGGCAGGAAGGGAGTAGATATACTGTCCTGCCAATCTTACACTGACGAGCATTTAATGAAGTAAAACACTTAAAACACTAAAAGTAATTAAGTAATAAAAAGGACAGATAACATCACGATTTTAGTGTGAAATATCACTCGAAATTTTTCCGTAATGCACTTACCTCCTTTGTTTAACAGCTGCTACAAGGTCTGGTCCAGAAAACATGGAGAACAGACTGTCACCATTGGCTGAGGACGTCTCATCACTGGAGCTGGCAGAGTCCCCCTGATTGGCTGACCAGCTGCTGTTCACTGCCTCACTGAGGACACAACCAGAGGTGGTGTTAACAGTATTTCTATGATACTCCAAACAGACCAACATGCATTCTATTGTTGTTTGATGAAATCCAAACATCTTTATGATTTGAGAAAACTCTGACACATTAAACTGTAAAGGTTTAGTTGGTTTTGGCCATTTGTGTTTTCAGAGATTTAGACATTAAAGTTTTGGACATATTCATTATTTATATATTGCTGTAGAAATAGCAAAAATGGAACAAAACATTGATTTTATAACATCAAATTGATCACAAATGCTACTACTACTATACTTAGGTAAAATTATATAATCATCTATAATCATCGTCTTCCAGTAACATATTTGTTCAAGTTTATTCATTTAAAATGATAAATGCTCATAAAAAATGATACCACAGCTGAAGATGATAGGGGCCATGAAAAGCATGGTTATTCCTACGTGTGCCTATGTGTGTTTTACAAGTGCCCTGTCTGTTTTCCCATATTAGTCTCCAAGCCTGATGATGTCTCCCCAGTTGTGGGAAGGATTCAATGGCAACAGTCATGATTAATATGATGAATGCCGTACATATCGATAATGATTGCCACATTAATAATTAAATCAAATCATCAGCCATCCTACTGAGACCTATGATGAAACTAAGCTTTAAATAACCAACAATTCAGCACAATGCTGCTGCTAAAAATATATCCTTAAACATGGAGTCAGGGATTTTACACGTGCGCCTGTTCATGCATCTTGTTTTTCAGTGAGATGATGTGTACAGATATTTACCCTTCACTGTAGTACTCTGGATGAGACCATGTCCTGTGCTGCTCATCAGGCATTGGCCAGTTGCTGCGTGTGTTGCTGGGCCGACGGATGTGCTGCACCTGTCGTTTCTGTTGCATGGCCTGACTGACACCAGCAACGTAACGTGCGAACTCCGGATCAGAGCCAACTGCGAGTGGGGAGGATAAACACAGCTATGAGTTTCTGACACACTCAGCTTTTCTCTTTAGCTCCCTGGAGCTCAATCCGTTTAGCCAGACTGTCTACCATAGCAGAAAAATCACAATAGCTGCAAGTCAACTCTGCACAATAGGACTCAACTGCTATCAAAAGAGTCTGCTGCACTGTAAAAATGGAAACTGACACAGGCTAAATTCAGCATTAATCGTCGCATTACGGATCACAAATAGAGAAAGCTCGTCATACTATCTAACCTATACTGATTAGGCTACTCACACTAGTGTCCAAAACGGTCTGGACTCTTGAATAGTTACCAAATCATGATTTTAGGTAACTCAGAACCACAGGCCTGTTATGAACATTAGTCTCCTGGCATAATGAACATCTGACTATTTACTGCACTTTAAGACTGTTTCTGAGAGATATATATATATATATATATATATATATATATATATACCGAAGCTCTAG
>OMLM01002740.1:12665-72170 GCA_900302695.1 Helostoma temminkii
CGCACACACACACACACACACACACACACACACACACACACACACACACACAGAATGACTGCTTGGCAAAGAACAATCAGTGTAAGAGATTTGCTGTTAAACGCCTGGTAGAAGCCAGTGGTTGATTTCTTCTGAAGGCTACAAGGTTGATGGCAGAGCACTTTCTGCACGCCCACTCTCTTTCTTTATTCCTATTCCTGTCAGTTTAATCAAATGAATGCCTGTCTAATGGGGTATTGTAAGTTTAACGGTGGTAATCTTGATTCAGGGTATGCACCCACCAGGAATGCTAGAGCACAAAAAAGATCCTGCCAGAAATGCCACCTACATGTCATGGTTACAACAATTATTTTTCACATTTTAAGGCATTTAGAGGGTTCTCACCCAGTGTGGCTTAATAGTGTGAGTCAGTGGTAGCAGTCAGGTGTCACAGGCATGGATATACATGTGCTTGTGACCTTTGTATAGTCTCAGACATGGTGGACATACTGCTTAGCCAGTACTGTTCTTTCTAATGAAAATCAAATAAACATCTTAAGAAGATTCTGCACCATAAAGCTGCTTAATGTAGGTATGCAACAACTAGACAAATGAGAGAAATAAATACTGTGTATATGTTGTAATACTGTTCTTGGTGTAAACCAATTATATTCAGTGATGTTTTATACTACACCGTACTTTACTCTATAATCAGAGTGTCCAATAGAAAAAGCCTGATTGTATGCTTCAATCATCCAGGCCTGCTGTGTGCACGCAGATCGATCTGGTCATGTACCTCTGATGCTTTTCTAAACGGATACAGGCATACAGTATTTTTAGTAGGAACAATCTGTAGCCATTTAATCTAGTTTCTGTTTCTGTTTAAATGCACTGTAATACCAACACGAGAGAGAGAACAACACTTTAGGTTTGTACTGGGTCTGTGCAGTGGATATATTTCACCCAGTTATTGGAGCATGAAAGACTGAGGTTATTAATGTTGTGTAGATGTTTGAATAAAAAAAAAGTAAAACACTTTCTATCACTATCTTCCTTTTTTTTATCAAATTAAACTAAACATGTTTGTCTGTGGATACTGCTGTTACAGTAGAAACACCTTTCCTATAACCACAGTTAGTTAAGGAGACGGTACTCTAGAAAAAAACCCTGAAATAAGTGAACTTAGCAAATCATTAGTCAGGCAATTTAGAGAGAAATAAATTGCAGTCTTAGCAGTTTTATAAGGTTTTGGTGTCTCGTGTAGGGAACGCTGGGAGCTATTCTGATCTTTTCCTTTTATACAGACCTCTACACACGAACATACACACCACGTTTCACATATCCAATCTGTGCTCAATTCCTACACCAGTTCAGCTCATCACTATGAGGTGTGTGTACAGTATGTGCATGTGTGAGTGTGACTACATGTCTAAGCATCCATGCACTCTGTGTGTGTGTGTGTGTGTGTGTTCTTGGTGAAATGAGTCACTATGTCTCTGCTCCTGCTGTGGTTTCATCCAGCGTTTTCAAAGGGGAATCTAATGAGTCAATGAGTCTGTTCTGGATTTGCTGCTATGAAATTTAAGTCCTCACTGATACGGGCTGACAGCAGCTGAGGACAAACAAATCTTCTGGCTGCTGAATATATTTGTAAGAGACAAATGAAGCCTTGTGCATTTTAAATAGGAACCAACACCAGTGAACAGTATATGATTGTCACAGCTGTGACCCTAAAGCAATATTTCATTCTGAAACAAAATGATGCATTAAAGGCTAAAGATAAAAAAAGAAATATCAGTTATCACAACAAAAAACATTTCATAACATAAGTAAACATTACCATGTGCAAACTTTAGGAGTTGAAGATAATGCAAATGTATATAGAACTAACAATTATCAGGCAAAAGGTTAACAGTGTCATATGTTTTCAGTACTAAAAAACTGATGATAGATAACAGGAAAGTCAACAACAATACACCAGTCTGTTTATTTGCTATATTACTTTATTCTCATGTGAGGTCACACACAAAAGCTAAAGCCTTTTCTGGGTATTTTGCAAAAGGCAGGGAACCCTCAAAACATTTTACCAGCTGATCACACACAGTCCATCCAAAGTGTCAAAGTTCTGTGTCTCCTTTCAAATACAGACTCAATTACCTTGTGATTCTTAAGTCCTAGTTTCGTGAATTAATCTGCTGTGAAGAGGCAATACAAAAAATCATCTAAATATAAACCAATTACAAAGTGTTTTTTTTAGATGGTTATTATAAAGTCTAAGAAAGACGTTTAAGTTCTGTAGTTGTGACTGAGGAACACACTGCATCAGTTCATGTCCTGTATCTGTTTATCTTGTTTCTGACAGAAGAAGCAGAGACCGAAACAATAACAAACCAATCTCTTCTGCTGAGCACAAGACAGGCTGCTGCTGAAAACCTCAAGTCTGATCAGCCAAGAAGCTGAGAAGCTCACAGAAGAGAAATTTTTAAAGTTGCTCTGTTTCCACAGACCAGCTGTGTAGCTATTTTTATTGTTGCAAAAGTATTTTTGCATTTTTGTACTTGTGGTTCATATTTGTCTATTTCAAATTTTTATTCAAAATTTAAAGCAAGTATTGAAGATGAGAGAAAACCTTGAATTAAATTAAAGTTTATTTATATAGTGCCAATTTACAACAAAAGTAATCTCAAGGCATTTTACAATGTAAGGTTTCAGACTTTACAATACAACTAAAAAATACAGAAAACCCAACAAATCCCCCTTGAGCAAGCACTAGGCAACAGTGGAGAGGAAAGAGGAGACTGATCCTACACTGGGGAAATTCAAGCTAGTGGACGTAATATTTCATGCACTAATTGAATTGTACAGATGTGAAAATAGATACATACAAATAAATATAACTGTAAATGTGTGTTTTAAAGCATAAAAACAAATGTTCCAGACGGAGAAAAGTGCCCTAAGGCCCAGATAGTGCAAGTTCAAACTCAATGTTAAAATATTAATGTTCCTTTAGATGATTGTAAAAACACAATCCTCTAACATTTAGACATATTAATGTTACACAGTAACATTCAGTTAGAGGATTGTACATCAGTGTACAAACCACTCTACCTTGTTTTTAAATGTAAATCTACAACCTGTTGATCTGCACAACACTGCTGCAGCTTCAGAACGGGAAAACTCTCCTCAGGCATCGCTCTAACTGCTCCTGCTGGCCCAGTAGCCTATGGCAATGACATGAAGATTAAGTTCTTCTTAACTTTAGTCCAAAAAATGTTTTACAATATATTTTATATTTCTTATCCACAGAAAAAAACTAAAAACATTCTTTTCACAGTTTGGCAAAAACAGGACGAACCCTGGGGCTCAGTCATGCAGACAGAAAGGAAAAGCCAAAAATTACACAAATAAACTGCACAAATAAACTGACAAGACTCCTGGTATACATCACTTCAAACAGGTTTGGGCAGAAATGTTATTGGATTACCATTTTCTTTTAGTGCTTATTAAATTACATCTACAACAAACTGGACTTGCACCCCTGTTGAACCCATTTATGTCTTTTTTAGTAATTGCTTAATTTGTACTTTCAATAGAAAAATACAGTATCTTTGGCACGTGATCATAAAACAAAACATTCCCCTATATTTGAGTCTGGAATAGGCCTCAGAGTTCAACCAGTCATCAGTACACTGACTACAGTTGTTCTGACTACAGCCAGCTCTAGAGATGGGCTGTATTCAATATGTTGCAAGAACTCAGAACACGCTCAAGAGTAAAATTCAGTGAGATCATCCGTATGCTACAACAATCACAATCTTGAAATACATAAAAAATACTGAGACCGTATTTAGATAGCATTACATGCTGTGATGATCAGGAATCTTGTCTGTACTGATATTTTCATTAGTTTCATCACTCCTGGTGAGTTGCACTCACAATCACCCAGTCCTCCTGCTCCTATATTTGGTCCATCATATTTCTGCCAAGCTCGCGGCTCACAGACGCAGTACACGCAGTTTCACAGGAAAACAACCAAATGTGAGGCATCTGTGCTCTGTGACTGGTCATGTGCTTAACACCATGTCCACGTGCAAAGGCAGCAGCTATCAGTATTAGATACCGACGGCTATCTACAAAAGCTCACATGATCTCCGCAGCATTCTTTTTATTTAACGGAATCACAATGAATCCGTTCCCAAAGGAAACTTTATGAGAGCAGAAGTGAAAAAAAACTAGTGTGCGGATGATTCTGCAGCACAACACACTGAAGGTTAAAGATTGGACACAGTGATTACGCTAGCACAGTGCTCCTTCTAGATTAACAGATGTTTTCTGCTTACAGATTTCAGTGGAAGTGAAAAATAGTTATACAAAATATACACAATAATAAATATTGCAAACTTGTGGATTATGGTAACATATGTATACAATCCGACTACACAATTCCTCACAAAAACAGCTGTGCCTGAGTAAGAGCTATGAGGATTTTTCACAGTTTTAATAAAAACTATCTGGCAAAGCAAATACAGAGCTCAGCATCTTTTAGATGATTTTAGGGAAAGGTTAAGAGTACGGGTAATTCCCACATGTAGTTTTCCATCCTTGGTGTAATGTGCACATGTGTATTCTGTAGAAAATATATTGCATGAGAGCTGTGCTTCTAAAGGCAATGAGACATAACGCCACAAAGCTGATGCTGAGTTTCACAGTGGTGGACTCAACAATTATATCAAATTTCAGCAAATTATTAAAAGTTAAAAGCATCAATAACTCTCAATTATTGTATGGTCAATCACAACAGGGAATACATGTTAATTTTGTTATTTTATGGAATTGATCAGCTGAGTGTAATTCAGCTCACAGGCTGCGCCTTTTCCTGGGCAGCCTGCCTGCACTCCACATAATCAGTCATGTACAGGAAGCTGTGCCAAACTATAGACAGCAAGAAAATAAAGGGGTAAATAAGGTTCAGCTCAAATATACACTTCTTACAGCTGCAGATGGATGTATTTTGGCCATGCTCAACTGGGAGGAAACCCCAGAGCAGACGCAGAACCCTGGCGGTATCACATTTCCCATTTGGCCTGGGTGGAATCTGTCTGAGTGTCCAGATAAAATGATGTCTTTACCACAGCCACTACGATGCCTCGACCTTAAATGTAATAGAGGTTGATAAGGAGTGTCTTTATGCTCGTGATGAGTGAGCTTATGCAGTGATGTATATATACTTTTTCATCTGAAAACAGTTGCTACTACTGGAAATTGAGTTAGTGAAAACAGTGGGATGCAAATGTAAATGCACAGTAAATGTGCTGAACAATGAGCTAAGAATGATTGATCTGCGGGTTCCCGCTACGAGCAGCGTCGTTCACGTTGCATGTTTTCACTAACAAAATTATACTTTCCTAATGTAACACTGGAGCCAGATCAGTTGGATACAGATTTTTTGTTTTCTTTCCCTGTGACTGACCACAGCCAGGAAACAGCTTTGATCACTGGTGTGAGGCTAAAAATGTGCAGAACAAGCTGTTTCTAGTGGCAGTATGGGCACACACATGCATAGTAACTCTAAGACTGTGCTACATCTCAGAGGTTAAATGCCAAAGTCACATGTACGTTACATAACCTGGGTAATACATACCGTAAGTGATAACAACAGCTTTCTGTTTCAGAGCCAATAAAAATCTCTTATTTAGACCTGTTTCAAAAGTCGCAGGTCTTTATTTCAGTCTGTCATTGTGATGGATAATAATGGGCTCAGTGTGATTCAGCTCACAGACTGACCTGGCTCCTCGCCTGCTCATTCATCAATCAATCTCTCTGGGCTCAACAGCATAGCAGACCACAGGACTTAAAGGTTACAAGAAAATATGTTTCACCTCATGATCGCTCTCACACATCTACCTTGTCTAGTAAGAGAAGCATCTTCAGGTTTAGGGAGTAGGGAGACACAGGATGTATTTTCTTACTTACTTTCTAATTTATTGTTCCTAAATGCAGTATTTTTTCAGTGTTTGCTAGACTATAAATTTGCCAATTTGATCACAATCGAAAAAAGACATGTTTGCTGTCAGTGGATATCTCCTAGGATTGAGGGTTGGACTGTAAATACTAAATAAAACAACAAAAAGAAGCTTTTATTATAGTTTAGTCAAATACCAAAGCTACAACTTACGTAAACTTAAATGAGACTTAAAACCAAGGCTTGATTATGAGTAAGTAGCCTGGTATTTCTTTAGATCAGTATCAATGTTCGTCACCTGGGAAATGCAGTCATCAGGATAAAACAGATAAAAATGCACAAAGGAGAAACAAGGTCTTAACGCTTAAAGTGAGTTATTAGTTGCTTTGGTCTGGATTTCTCCCCTTTATTTGATGAGTTGCATGAAACAGTGTATTTGGCAGTTCAGCCTGAATAAAGAAAGAATGATCCAGGACACACAGCAGGCAATTAGCACATATCTCTCCTAATTACTCTGTATCCCGAACGCATTTTAACACTCATTACTGAGACAGATTTTCCATGATTCATCGCATTGCTGTCTGATTTACCACCAGTCAGTTGTCAGGCAAGAGTTCATTATGCTATTAGAATGCAAATCCTCCTTTAAAAATAAAGCATCAATATGCAACCCGGTACCATTGTTAGACAGTCATTTGGTTAATTGAGTCACTTTGTTTAAAGAGGGGATTAGCATATGAACTAATCAAGGTCATTCTGCACAGCATCTGACTCGCACAGAGGCAGAAAACAGACATACAGAGGAGTAATGTGTCTGGTAAAGCTGCTGAATTACTGTAAGTGAGCAAAATTTATTTAGTGATCTCCCCCAAAACAGGAGGTCAACAGTATTTGTTTAGCTGGTTTGCAATTAGAGCTCTACTGATGCTACAGGTAATGAGAAAAAAAAAATCTGGGAGAAAGAGACATCCAGCTGGAGCAGAAACACCAATATCACAAACACACTGTCTTACAATTCCCCAGAGGTGACTTCATAACACATACAAGTTATTTATCATCATTTTTTAGGTTATAGAGAAATATCATTAGGCTTACAGAAAGATAAATGTGTTAGTAGAAACATAGGAATATAATATTATGTACTTATAAACCAGTAAGTAATAAACCAGTTAGCATCCACATTTTTATACAACTTCTATGTATGATTTGGCAGATTCAGTCTAATGAAACAATGACCAACAAACCTGCTTCTGCAGTGTGGTAGTAGACAACGACTGTGTTCTAATTTGTTTTCATCTGTTGATGTCATTTTTAGCTATTTCCTCTTTGGCAGACTGCATCTTAACATTTGGCTCCTGTACCCCTTAAATCTGTTGGTTTGACAGAGTGCCGACAAACTCATCCCTGCATGTCTGAATGCTGTCATGTACAGACGACACACACACACACACACACACACACACACACACACAGTTCGTCCAGTTTATAGGTCACTCAGACATTTTAGACTGCAGATACAAAGCAAACATTGACTCACACAGGTACATGTCAAATTGCATGTATATATGTGTATGTACTGTGTATGAAAAAAATCAGTTGCTAAACTCATTAGATGTTCTTGTCACATTATTATTGATATAAACCATATGGTAAATGTAAAGATCAATTAAAGAAAGTAAACTCTTCATGTAGGTCTGATTTCTAATTGCAGTATTTTGGTTAATTTTAGTGAAAGTCAGAGACAGAGTGATCTTATTGTGGCCTCTAGTTGGCCTATGCCCTACACTGGCTATAAGAATTTATACACCTAAACCTGGGCGGAGTATCTGAGGAATCTGTTCTACTAAGTCTTAAGTCCAGTGTGATTCAGTTCTGGTCAGTTACTCAGATTCAAGGTTCTCTGGGTTCATCAATCACTAGGTTCAGTAAGGAGTCTGGCAGAAGCAGCTCTACATAGAGAGTAAAAAGACCTTCATCCCACAAGGAATCCGCACACACACACTTATAAAAATGAAAAAAGGAATGTATTTATAAAGTGTATAACATAAATAACTAAAAGGTGATGAAACCAACAAAAAAATGATTTCCTTTAGATCACCAACTCACCAATTCAAGAGTAGAAAGAAAATGATAAATATAACCAAAATTATCAGAAGTTCAACCAAGTGGCAAGAAAGTAATTAACACACAAAATGTGGCCAAAATTATATCCAAGATATCAAAGAGGGGAAAAAAAAGCACAATGAGAGGGTGAATTCCCCTTAAGCGAGTCTCCTTTCATTTGGTTCCTACCACTGCCTTGGAGTGACACAAAATCCAGCATCCTGATGAGAAGACTTCAGCTCCACCACAGCAGAAGAACTGTCCCTCCAAAAAAAAAGAAGAAAAAAACAAAACAATTATCACATAGTCCAAAACCTTACTCCACCATCCAATAACCTTTACACTACAATGAAAAAAACATATGTAAAACACAGCTGTCATGTTTTCTTTTTTCTACCAACCATCTAAAAGCTGTGCTACAAGCCTGACCAGAGCTACAGTGGCTGCTATGCATGTGGCAGTCACTTAGCTTGTAGGCCTCGATTAGCCAGCACAGCCTGGCGACTAATAGGTTTTCAGACACTTACACTAAATCTTCATATCCTGACTGCTTTTACTCTGGCATGGTTTCAAAGGGGACAAAACACACTGACTCTAGTGCAGCAAATGTCTAGTCAGGAAAGTCTTTCTTGACCTTTATAACTTTTAGTTAAGATTTTTTTCTTGCTCATACACCTGTCTGAGGGTGGTAGTCTAGAAGCTTCTATGTGCGCAGGACCCCAGAGAGCATCTACCTCCAACCTGTTTATGATGCGACACTGTAATTCAGAGCTTCAAAATAATAACCCGGGTTACAGTATCAAAGACTTGGCTTACCGTGTCCAGGAGCAGGTATTGGAGACGACCCACAACAGCCAGGAGGGATGCTGGGTTACAGCTGGATATAGACAGGATGAGATGAGTGATGGACGATTGCTTGGAGCCTATATTCTCTGGACATCTGGTGCAAACAGGACACACATAGAGATACAGATGCACACAAATACACGGTTATAAAATAAGTGCATTAGTGTAAACACAGAAGCTCAGGGTAAGTTGTGATAGTGCTTCATGTTTCCCCCCTTCTGACAAACATGAAATCACGCAAGTAACGTCATCAACACTTTTACTGATCACCTGCTACAACCATTATCACTTTCCTGCATCTGTGAACTTCGGGCACATCCTCATTAGGCAGTTTCACACACACATACTGTGCTGTGAAACAAACATTCAACCCCTTCTGCTTGCTCACATATATTGTCACAGCACGGTACCTGAAGGCATCACCTTTTAAAATATATAGATTGTTCCAAAGTCAGAACACTGAGCGAAAGCTGAATGACACATGGGCATGAAGTTTTCTGCCTCACCATGATAGATTGGCTCTGAGCTTGTACACACCACCTGCAGCTTCAGAATGGACAAGTAAGCCTCTGGGACAAAAACAGGGGGAAAACATCACCACTTAGATATTTTTCTTCCGGGGCAATGGCCATTTCTGAGCTCAGTGGACTCCCCACTGTTCAAACCACAACCAAGCAAACTCACCTCTGGTCAGCACACACATCAACCTGTGAGGATAAGAGGCTTACTAAGTGGATGCACCTTCAAGTTTAATCCTGTCGATATTTTATTTTGCAGGCCTCCCGTGAGGCGTCCCAGACTCCAAGCGTAACTGAAAATATACTTCAAAGTAAACAGATTTTATTTTCTAAAAGCCAAAAAAAAAAAACAACCTGCCTTTGGGTCCTTGCTTTCAAAATGGCCCTTTAGAGAGCACCCAACTAGTGGAGGCACTTTTGATGAACTGAAGCCATTTAACTCTCCATCTGTCTTTGTTTGGCCACAGCCAAATGTTCCTTGCTCACATATGTTTTAACTAAGTAGTTATAGGAGGGTTTGGGGATTCAGATTCAGCTGAAGTTGGATTGAGTGTGCTACATGCAGTACAAACAAACCTGCTCCTCTCGTAGCTGCCCTGCAAAGCGTGCACGCTCTTTAATCTTTTCCTTCAAGTAGTCTAAATAATTATTTGTCTCTTTGGCGTTAGGGGAATATTGCTGGAGGATCATAAAACAAATGTATCTTCCAAAAATCATCACTGCAATTCATCACAGTATGAAAAATTTATATAAAGCATCATTTTTGTGGACTGTGAATTGAGCACAGTAAATTATCTGGAGGTTATATTCAGTGACAACAACAGGCTAAGACCATTCAGCTTGTCTTTCTCTACTGTATGTTTTACGTACCTAAGGATTAGAAAAAATGGCAATTTTATGCATTTAAAAAACTTAACACAACTTTGAGAAACTACCCTTAATTTGGTATTTTGCAGAAACCTCTCAGGCAGCAATTGCAACTTCAAGTCTCTACAGTCTTTGTAGAGACTCGAAGGGCAAAAAGTGAAAGATTTTCTGAAGCCGCAGAAATAGTACTTACATTTATTTCTGTACACTTTGTTGATGACTACTTCAGTAAAATGAGTGTATGTTAAATATGTCACAGCGTTTCTCCACCAAACCTTGTGTGGATATCCCTACAGGCGTTGGAGGGGCCTCCTGAGAGGAGCCAAGATTGTTTATATGTTTATATAAAGCAGTCTGTTTGTTTTTGAAATGGGACCTCAACATCTAAGAAGTGAAAAGGCCTGACAAACCACCACCATAAAAATACTGACATTCATTCCTGTGAACCTCTGCAACCAAGTGTTCCTGAGTGTTCCCCTAGGCACCAGAGCCATCATTCCCCAGGGACCACTCAACATCTTGAGGCAGATTTTTTTTTTTCTCTTGAGACCAAGTACGCGAGGGCATGCATAGTGAAACAAATCTGAAGATACTGTAATAGAGTATAAACTAGCAAGGGCACTTCAAAGTGACACCATCTTAACTTCAACCTATTTAAGAAAGGTTTGCATGCTTGTGGATTTATTTTTTGGCACAGCAACTCCATGAAAAGTGTTCCCCTCATCAACCTTTGTTTACACAATGAAAGTAGTACCCTTCCTGCTGCATATTTATAGCTACATGGCTTCACACTTGGCAACCTCAATCATCTACTGTTAACTCACTGAGGAGTGTGTCCTCACAAACACTACAGTATTTTAAGACAACTCACAATGAGGGAAAGTGTCTGTTTCCAAGCTGAGCTGTGACAGAGAACTAGTTGTGTTTGATAGCCGTTCGTCAAAGATGATGTTCAGCATCAATTTATAATTAATTCATTGCTTCTCATTATTACCTGTAATTACTGTTAGACTAAGAGCAAGAACCGCTAAGAGAAAATTTGTATTAGGTGCAACTTGGCATTTTGATGCCTCTACAACAGTGATAGCCGCAGGCAGAGACATTTTGTTTTTAGTTTGCCAGCTCATCCATCCATTGTTATGTGAGTATAATATCTCGGAAAGGCCTTGTAGGAATTTCTTTAAATTTAGCACAAATGGCCACTCAAGGATGAGATTAAGATTAAAGTCACTGTGACTTGTGTCCATACCATTCTTGTAAATACAATATCATAAAAATGTGTTGAAGCAGAAATTTGGCATTGTTGTCAAAAAAAACAAACAAAAAAAAACACAAAAAAACTACACATCGAAGGTCAGAGTCGGTGTAATCTCATCTGTCATGTTGAGAATACAAGTATGGCCAGACATGCATATACATTAAACTCCAACTTCATTGGTTGGTGGAGTACAACTGAAATTCTGAAACTCTGAAAACCAGAGGATAAGTAAAATATAAAATTTCAAGGAAACAGTTCCATGGGCAGAAAGACACTTAACTCAACTGTGGATTAAATAGGAAAAACAACAACAAATAACAAGTTTACCTTGTTATGATGTTTGTTGTAATGATTGTTAATACAAATCATATCTAGAATGTTAGATTCTTTATTCTATAATAACATTAAAAAGTACTTAAACTGTGCTACTGTACATGCAGTTGTATCACTTTTGAACTTCACCTCTGCTTCCATTCTTGTTCAATTAGAGCTCACTTGTTGGCCTCTAAGTGCAGCTCAGAAAGCTTCTGTCACTATTATTGTAGTCTTAAAATGTCAACGTCCCACTTTGTTC
Organism: Helostoma temminkii; assembly: GCA_900302695.1. NCBI lineage: Eukaryota > Metazoa > Chordata > Actinopteri > Anabantiformes > Helostomatidae > Helostoma > Helostoma temminkii. Next base: position 24,773 of record OMLM01002740.1, read on the forward strand.
CCACTGAAAAGGAAAAAAAAAAAAAGACAATATGGTTCCTTGCAGAAATACAGTAGGACACGTGCTTAAATGTACCACTGTGTAAGTGTATGCAGGATGAAAAAAAATAACAAAAAGGACAAGGCAGTTTGTTCCAAACACATTTATTACATTGAAAGCTAATTAAAATGGGCTTAGGCATCTGGGTTTACATTCAAGTAAAACAAATACAACAGACTTGATTTTTAACATCTGGATTTCCTAAAATTTCCTTAAAAGTTCATTTTCTCTAGAATGCAAGGTTTGCAGGAGGTGTACATGAGTAAATGAGTAGAGCAACCTCATGCTCATACTGTACTCTCCTTAGTGGCTGAATGTCCAAAATGTCTATCAAAAGCTAAATAATTTTTTTATGTCTATTCTTGGAGAACAGTAACGCTGCATGTGCAACAGTGCAATCTTTGAACTAAATCAAATAAACACACACAACAGCAACCAACAAACAGACAAACAAACAAAGAGAGCACTGAGAAGCTTTTGCTGTAAAGAAAAACTCTCCAGAGCAGATGAAACCTTGATGCTCAAAGCTCAAGTCTCTCAACAACAAGACAATCCAGACAATTTTGTAGGAAGAAGAGCAAAGGTTTCTGAGTAAGATGAGTAAGCATGTAAAGAAACTGCTCCTAATATGCTCTTTACGTTCTGTGCTGCAAAGTCTTCTCACCTGGACCATAAAAAAATATTAGAAATGAGATTGGTGATGGAGCCACTACGAGGTTCGACTTTAATGGTGTAAAATGTTCTCAAGTTCTGCCAGATGAATATAAAGATCAAAGTCACAGACATTTATAAAAATTACCCCTTCAAAAAGGTTTATGTTCATATAAGAAACAAAAAAAGCACTTAAAGTAAATGTGAAGGGGAAAGTGTAGAAATAAATGTGAAAGAACTGACTAGTGTAGGTTTTGGCTGATCTTGGGGGTGAAACCAATAAAATTAAAGATCCAAATCAAAGAAAAACGAAGGAGGAAAGAGTTTAAGTTCACGAGACCTCGAGAGTAAAAATATATTCAGCAAAAGGCAACTGTTCACTCATAGTGGATGGATGTTCTTCATTATTTCTCCTATAAATATCAATCTATTCATCATACCTCTCCCTGCCTTTCTCATTTATCAGCATCCTGAGATGTCTTTGGTTTTGTTGCGTCGTTGGAAGCGTGTGTCAGCAGGGTCAAACCCTTGCTCACTGGCTCCAAACAAAGCCCAGCTGGGAGTCTTGGCTATGTAGTCCAAAGCTGAGAAGCTCTGCTGTCCTCCGCTCTCTTCGTAAGCTTGGATCAGCTCCTGGAAACGCTCATAGTCAATCCATGTCCACCACTCACCATCCACCTTAAACTAAGAGCGAACATATGAGATAAAGTCAGAGGCATAAGCAGACAGGCTATACAGTATGTAAACACCAAAAAAAGAAAAGAAAGCAACTGCAAGCAATGCAGCTGGAGGTGGCAGTGATGAAATACAAGAAGATGCCTAATAGCCTAACAGTTATTTTCAGAACTAATTCATTAAATTATGCATTTTCAATTCTTTGTGGAATATAAATGTCTGCTGCAGTAGTTATTACTACTATATACATGATAGTGGAAATGGACGTAATGTGCTTTAATACTTACAAACACTGACCAAATTAATGCACATGGAGAAAAGTGCATTTACAAAGTGAGGGATAATTGGACAAGACCTGATAATGGTGTGTGTTTACTTGTGAGAGGCACACTACCACAGAGAGAGAACAGCTGAGCACAGTGTCAGTGAGGACCTCTAACATCATTCTGCCTCTGTAAAACATGGCATCTCAGAGGATAAAGACTGTGACCTCTACTTCCTTAACATGCAACGCTGCTCTCCAGGTGAGACAATACGGTTTCCCTTGTTGTCTGCAAAGGTGGGAAAAACTGTGAGCGAATACTGAACAAACTGCTTGTTTGTTCAGTATTTCATCACACCTTTCCTTTCAAGTCTAGTGCTGTTGATAGTGTCTAACAAAGTTTAATCTTTAAAAAATGCTTTGGTGACTTAAACTCACTCCTGGGCATTGCTTGGAATTTTTTTGATAAGCTATAAGATGTCAAGATGGCGCCAACTTGTCACTGGGGATAACTGAGCTTTTAGCGCTGAGCATTTAGCATTTAAAAGCTCTTTTAGTTGGGTACCTGGCTTGCTTTCTTAAAATTCTTCACCAAACTGCTTCTACTGTGATTCACACAACAGAAAGGATCAGTAGCTAGCAATAAATCACTGGCTTATTCAGAAAAACAAACAAAAAAACCAGAAGGACATAAAATGTTCTATTTGCCCAGTTAAAGGCTTCCCTGCAGGAGGAGACTGCCCACTGAGGGAGAGTTAGCCTTTACATGCCATGTGCCTGTCTCGGCAATTACAGATAAAATTACAGCTGCATTGAAAATGAGGCCCAAGAAAGGGAGGGGAAAAAGATACAAAGGAACCTGTCTGGAATTAATGTTTCTGGTAATGAAAAAAGATTATATTTTTCAAGCAATATCTCTGCAAACAATTTCAGTCTCTAAGCAACAAAACAAACTGTGCTGTCTGGGAAGAGAACAAAGCAGCCTGTTGTTTTTACTAACAGTGACTTTACCGAGGATGTTGAGGACAGCTTCTTCACTGAGCACTACACAAGGTGCCTTCAGCATGAGCACATGCCACTGACATTTTCACACACAACTGAGAGCTGTATGGATCACATCCTACCACTGCTGGTCACATCCTACTACTTTTCTATAGCAATCTCAGAAAATTAAAGTCCTGTGAGACAAAATCAGCCATTACTTTAACATCACTGTGCCAGAATGACGACATATTTTACATTGTGCATAGCCTTTTTGAAGCAGCTACCAGTTGAAGATACACCCATGGTTTTACTACAAATACAAAAAATTTTGGTTTAACGTACAAATTTGGTTATTTTGGTGTAGCTTAAAAATGTCACCATCATCACTGGTCAGTTTAGATGCTGAATGGAGTGGTACCAAAATACTGGCTGTCTTTGCCTTATACTAGAATTTCCAAAAGAAAGATCTGCAATTCTTGTGTCTTAACTGTTTTTTTTTAATGCATCGTCACCTGATAGAAAGTGAAAGGCATGGATGAAAAAGGAAGGGAATTAAGGGAAAAAAAGAAGAAGGGATGAAAGAGAAAACATAAGGAGGGAAAGAAATGCCTATCGATGGGAGGATCCCAGAGGTTCCAGTGGAACTGATGATGATGATGTGTCAGAGCAGGGAGGATCTATCGTTACTCGCTGATAAACAGTGGCCTCACACACACACAACTCTAATTTATTTAAAAAAAAATCTATATCAGACAGTGTTAGCTTTCAACTGTATCTTGTGTGTTCTGTGAATTAAGCACACACAAAATCAGACTGATGTGCTTTCCTGTGATGCATTTTAAACTCTGCTGTTATGTAAGTTAACATTAAAACCTGGAGGACTACATATTCTGGATTCTCCCCCTGCTGAGACTGTGCAGCACAAAGACTCATTCAGGATGGTGAAGACACTTGATAGGGAAAAAATAAATTAAAAAAAATCAGACTCTCTGTTCACAGGAAAAATCTAAGCATCCCCTGAGCTCCAAAGCTCTGATGGATTATTAATGAACACTGAAAAAAAGCTATGTGACACAACACACGCATTTACATCCAGTAGAAAACACAGTGAAGGCCCTCATGCTGAAGGTTCATCTTGTGTCACGGTTATGAGATCTGAATTGTTCCATTCTGCAGTAATGTTTCATTGTGTTACAAATTTGATTTTCATTGATGCAGAACTTGTAATTTCTAAAGTCATTAAATGTTTGGCTGCTCCTTGACAACTTTATTATTGTGTGCACTTCTTAAACACTCAGCGCTAACAAAGACAAAAATGCATTGCTGAGCTGCCAACAAGTGTATGTGCACTCACATATGGAAAGAGAGAAACAACAATAAGAAAAAGAGTAATTGGTCGAGAAATGGCTACTTATATTTTTATTGGTGAGTGAATAATGCAGAGAGGAGGGTGGGAAAAGAAAATGAGGTCAGTGAAAAACTGAGCATTTTACTGTACAGTAGAAAACCTGTAGAGTAAACGATAAACAGCATGGACCTTCTTGCTGTCTCCCACTGAGGGGCTTAAAGGGCCTACAGACACCAAAAACACAATAAAGCTTGAATGTCCACTCCATCAAAGAGAGAAAAGATGGCAATTAATCATCATTCATTAATTATTGACAGACTTGGCTACCACTACTCTCATGGTTGGAAACGAGCCAGGAGAATAAATTACACAAATAACAAAACAACAACAACGTAAAGACAATTCAACCTGCATTGATTTGTGATTTGTTGTGAAAGCTGTGTTTTATCGTAAATGGAGAATGAAGCGTGTACATGTTTGTTTCAGGAAATGTCTTTCAGTATCAGAACAGATGCAAAATGGATCATCGGGTGCACATTATTCATTGTTGGGTGTGAAGAGATGCTAATGCTGTAACCGCTGTGGCAACTAATTAACATGTGTCCAGCAAATTACAACGGGCAGAGCCCCTTAAATATACGCAGCAAATACTTGGACACTAAAACTATGTTTTGATTTTCTGATTCACCAGCTTCTATAATATTATGGCTGCAAATAATAATTTTTATTATCAATAAGTCTGTTGATTATTTTTCAAATTAAACAAATTATTTGAAATATCAGACATTAGAAGGAAATTCTCTAACTAACTCAAATAGCTTATTTTGTCAGTCTAACAAAAATGGAGATGTACAAAAAATACAACTTCCTAGCACAGGGGACTTAGAAAATCAGGAGAAAAAGAATAATTGAGGACCTGGAAAGCTGGACAATTACACAAATTAGGAACAATTCTCTTATTAGACAGACACAAAAACCACCACAAACATAAATACAAAGATATGTCAAACTATTTAATATAGGCTGTTTATTCAGCAGCTTAGTATTCTGAATTTTATGTTGCTAATTTAAAGTGTACTGATATAGAAAGATATTGTGATTTAATAAAGTGCTAGAAACATTATATTGAGCATTGACCAACCAACAGATGAATGTTTAAGTTATACTGGATAATAAGCTTTATTTATAGAGCACTTTTCTAAACTTGCGTCACAAAGTGCTTAACATGAGTATAGAGCAATAATTAAAATAGAAGAACAGCCATAAATAGAACAACCATACCACAACTAAAAAACAACAAATTAAAAATATATCACAGCAAATGTGAAATAAATAAAGTAGAATAAAACAAAGAGAGACTATTACAGAAACATTCAAGGTAAATAAAATCAGGAAAGGCTCTCCGATAGAAGTATGCTTTAAGAAGGGATTTAAAAGAGTTTACTGATTCTGCTGATATGATGTGCTCAGGCAGGTCATTCCAAAGCTTAAGGGGCTTTTACTGCAAAAGCTCTGTCACCTCTAGTTTTTAGTCATGCCTCAGTAACACGTAGAAGACCTCCATCATATCTTAGGCTACGTACAGGCTCATAAGGTACTAATAACTCAGATAATGGCTTGGGGAGAGACCATGTAGGGCTTTAAAAGTCAGTAATAAAATCTTAAAATCAATTCTAAAACATACTGGGAGCCAGTGCAACGAGGCTAAGACAGGTGTAATATGATCACTTCTCCTAGTTCTGGTTAAGAGTCTCGCAGCTGAATTTTGTATAATCTGGAGTTGATTGACAGATTTTTGACTAAGGCGTAGGATGTAGTAACTTACTAATTGTCTCAGTTTTCAGTATGTCTAAAATATCAGTAATCACTATTTTTAAGCAGGATAAGTTGCAGATTTAATATGTCATGCTGCTATGTGTGACCCTGTGAATCTGTGTTCTTACCTTGGTGTGTGCAATGAGCAAACAGTTAGAGTGCTCATGCTCACAGGCGATCTCATACTGAGGCAACATGTCAGCCAGCTGCTGGACAAAGGCAACTACTTCTTGGTGCCAGGGGATGTTTGCCATGGTCATAGTGCTGGCAGAGCTTTCTCCACAATACGTCACACCCTGGACACACATAAGCACATTATCAGAAACAAAGCACAAAAAAGACAAAGCTTTAGTACGGTCTGTACTGACCTAAGGAAAAGGGCAACCCTGCAAGAACAAGATGTAAATCCCCTTCAATATTCAGTATTGTAATAAATAAATCTGTTTTTGTAAAGTTTTGGGGCAGATAAGACCTATGGTGAAATATTACTATTAAAGTAAAACATAATTCAAAACAAGAATAACGTATGTACAGAAGTGGGTAAGTAAACATTTTGAACATCCAACTTACTTTAAGTGAGAACAATATTATTACCATAAACACAGATGAAAGCAGACATATAAGAACGAATCAATCTTTACTCTGCACTTTTATAAATATAATTTACATTCAGAATTATTATTTAGAGAATAATTCATGCAAACACATTTATTAACCTAGCATAAGATAATGCTGCTAAAATCAGGAATAGCTCAGTGTAACTTACAGTACATGTGACCCAACTAATTAAAGTAATGAAATAAAAAAATCTATTTCGGTACTCTGCAGTGAATGGTGGACTAAACAGGCTTCACACCCAGCAACTAGTGCTTATTATCAGCATAAAACCACAGAGCTGACATATAATTTCCAATATGGCCAACGAGAGAAACGGCGTAGGAACTGAGAAGCCATCTAGCCTTGCCCACAGAAATCAATCAAAACAGCAGGCCAAAGTGTTTTCTGATCAATAGTAGCAAATCTGTACTGTGGTTACAAGTGAGGAGAGAGGAGAAAGAGGAGAACAACAGCTCCCTAAGGCAGGGAAACTATTGACAACTTGGGCCAAGAGCAAAAAGGTGTGAGGGAACCATGAAAGCAGAGTGTTTTTTCCCACTTTGTACAAACTGAAGGAATGTGAAGTATGCTGCTAACAAGCACCACCAAGACCTGCATTGGCAATCAGATACAGTATATCATTAGTTTCAGGATGGGTGCATTTAAGATTACCTGAAGTTTTATGGTTTATTGTCTGAAGAACTAAGGAATCACACTGCCGTGTGGTTCATAGTTTATCGCAGGGGTCGCCCCTGGTCCTTCAAAGCAGTCTTACCACTGCTTATTATCTGGATCAGATGTGTTCAGTCAGTCAGAAGCTGGAACCCTGGTTTATTTAAGTGTGAAGCAGCCACCATGTACCAAGGCAACTGGGAAAAGATGTGTTTTTTTAAATTACAGTGTGAGTTGGTTCGTGCACGTGTAATGTTTTATGTTTTTTATTCTATTTGTATAGCTCACTGTAGCTAAATTAGAGTATGCATTGTTTTGCCGGCACAAAGGTGTTCATACTATCATACTACAATTACTTTTCAGTGTGTCAGTGTGGTGTAATAGAGGTAAGGCAGCAGATGTGCTACTCTATTTCTATGATCTGTTGGCCAGGAACTCTGTCTGATCCTCACCCATGTATCTTGTGAAGGGAAAAGCAAACAATTTGTGTGTGTATGTTTGTGGGCATGTTAAAAATGAAGTCGGGCATCTAGCCATTTCCCTTCTGTCTTTCTGGCAGCCACATATTCTCCTCCCACAGCAGTAAACAAAAAGTTACAGTAAATGTAAAGAAACCTGTACGAGCCCATTGTTCAATACAGCCATTTATAACAAGCCCCTCCTGTACAGTTTTACACATCTATTATATTCATGAGATGCAAATAAACCAAAACAATAGTAACAATAGTAGCAGCAAAAACAAAACCCAGTATGAACGGTCACAATGTTAATTTCCCCTTAATACCAGTGGAAACAATCATTCTTATCTGGACAGGAATATTAACTAGCAGTTTTGATCATATAAAACGTATGAATCAGTACAAATATTAAATAATTTTTCATTAACATTTATCTTACAGGAGTATTTACTTTTACTACACCAGAGCCATTCTTACAGCTGATCTCTCTCCAGAGTGCCATTCACATCTATTTGAGCTTCTAAACTCAGCTCCCGCAGGAGATCTCTGACACAAGTTGTCACCTGAAGCCATTTCCTCAGTAATTTATCAGCATACGTCTTGTAGGGATACTTGAAAATTCCCCTCACGGACAACACTACCACAACTCTTTAAAAACTGAATTTGGAGAGAGCGAACGGGTGCGGCTCGTGGCCAGGCAAGACTGGGATGATGCTGGACAGAATTGATGAGGGACCTTGGTGTTATCAGCCTCGCCTGTAGGCCCGCTAAATAAAGATCAACTATCCAGGACTCAGTATAAATCACACAGGAATGGGCAATGCAGGAGATGGGAGTGTTAGGAGGAGATGGGAAAAGACATTTGAGATATACTAAAAGAATGAATTTACTGAATGATTAAAAAAGTTATGAGTACTGAACAGACGGAGGATAAGAGTGAGAGCCCTTCAACTGATTCACAGATGTGTAGTGATGCATGTACACAAGATTATCGATAGTTACTGTATATATCAGTGCACTGATTTAAACAACAGTCACTACTGTGCCGTGAACAGGAAACTTTAGTTCCTTGATTTCCCTTTAGCCCGAGGGAAATGCCTTCCCACTGGCAACATGTGTGCTCTAATTTATCTTGTGTTGTAATTTCATCTGTAATATAAATAAAATGGAATAAAAAGTAGAATAGAAGCTACGTACCGTAGTTAACAGTGCGAGAGGGGTAGTTCGACTGAAGCTACAGCATGCCCACCTACTGAGCCAACACAGTCAGTTTAAAAATCTACGCCTTCAATCCAAATAATAAATGTGTACTGTGTACAACATACAGTTGTGTGTGTGTTGGACCAAATTTATCTATGTAGATTTAAATCCGTTTCATCCATTTTGTTTGTAAATGAGAGTGGCACCAGAGGCAGGTAAATGGTATTGATGCAGTACTGAGATGATAAATCACACATTAGACAACAACAGTGTAAATCACAGGTAGAACATATTGCACCACGTAGAATCATTAAAGAGTCATGCACACACCCATGCACTACTTCATTTATACACACTACATCATAATTACATACATGGACTGCTAAATAAATACATAAAATCTAACTTTCATTAGAGTTCCTAAAATTAGACTAACAGAACAGAGCCATATATAATTGTGCTTGTCCTAACTGTATTGTCGTGAAGGAACGTTTTGACTAGCTATCTAGAAAAATATGCATTTAAATATCAAAGGTGACGTTGTTATTACTGGTGAAGTCATTAATCCGACCCTGTGGTAATGATCAGGCCTTCTCATCAATCAGCAGTGAGGGCTAATTTGAGACTCGTTTTATCATAATGTCACCAGTCTACCATGGGACACACTAATTACTGGGCTCATGATGGTGAAGTCAATAAGTTGCCCAAAAGCTCAGCAGCCAGAGGGGTTCATCTCTTCTATAATGATCACAGGCAGGAGGAAGAGAAGTGGGGTGCAGAGAGATTAAGAGAGAGGCAGAGGAGGATAATCTATGGATGACTAGAAAGGGAGAATGCACTCTGATGGTGACCCTTTACCTGTGCTAGGGAGTCTGGTTGAATAATTGATTATTAGCATGAGGTGAAGATTTTTCTGTGATTTGGACTGTTCCAAACTGAGGAAATGAAAAGCTTATAACAATTTATAAAGACAGGGAGATAAATGATTACCCGCTGTGGACCTGGGTATTGGACAAATTCCAGGTCTAAGGTGGCATGAAATATAAATGTGTTTGTGAGCAAGTAGGTCTGAAACTAGTGTTAACGTTAGCAATCTCTCAATTGTCTCTGGATTCATAGTTTAGTATGTAAAAATCTGACTATTGTGAAAGAGATTCATTACAATTTCACCAAGGGTGTTGACTAATCATATTCAATTCTCTCTGAAGGAAAGTAGCTCATCTTTACATTGGAGAAGATGGAACAGCAGAGGTGGCCAACCCTGGTTCTGCAGAGCCACAGTCCTGCTTGTTTTCCCCATCTATCCCTCTCCTAACCACCGCTGATTACCTGGATCAGGTGTGTTCAGCCAATCAGGAGGTAACTGCAGGGATGCTTGGGAAACAAGCAAGAAATCTGCTGATTGCCAACTGTCTATAACATTCACAGAGAGGTTTACGTGTGTTTCATTAGTATTCATCTTCACTGCCTCAAGAGTATAAAAGAAATATTAATAATATATGTGTTTTGATTTGTTGTTTCTCTCTTTATGTGATTAAAAAGAACAAAGTGGAAAATGTGACTGAAGTTTAATTATATCAACATCTTAGTTCTTGTATAAACCACTCATTTGATGGCAATCTCTGATGATTACATGTCCAATCCAATGCTCCCTGCTGTCTGATTAGTGTTGTGCTCTCTCTGATATAATGAAATGCCAGATAATTGTCCGTGAATACACATTACTACAAGAAATTTTAATAGAAAAGCCAACCGAGTCTCAGGGGACATCTTAGATTCAGAAGTGTGTGTTTTCACCTATTAGCTGCAGATCAAAAACTCATCTTGAAGCCAAGACTTGCTTGAAGCAAGTTAATGATTACTTAAGAAGCAATGAAACATATCACATGATAAGGTAACTTCTCCATGTAGAGGAAGAGAGGACAAAGCTGGTCAAATATATTTTTGCACAGATGGTCCTGATATTTACAACACATGACAAGCTTGAGTGGAAATGCTGATTTCCTGACAGACAACTGACAAAGAGACAAAAGCAAATGCATATAAGCTGAAAATGAGTGAGTCACTACACAGAGATCAGAGATTATGGAGATGTACAAGACTAAGACCAGGTACTGTAAATTAAAAAATAAAAGAAAGCAATATACACTGAGAGAATTAGTTACACTCTGGAGAGAGTGAACTAGATGTACGTGATGGCTGAAAATAATTACTTCTTCTATCTGTTGGTCATGTGAATTTATTTTGTGCACAACCCACAATGTAATTCTTCTATAAATTTCAATTGTCAGCTTGCTAGTATCAAGACTGACATTTAATAAACATGAGTGCATCATGTCGCCTCCTAACCATATGGTAAAAGTGGCTCAAACAGCTCAAAGGCAGAGGCTGAATGTGCATGTCAGACTGCAGAAGTGACAGCACATACAGTCATTCTGGGTTGTGGTGATGCATTTTTTTATTACTCTTAGTGCTCACAACAAGCCTAACATTCCAGTTCTTAAACAAGTCAGATGGTAACGGACAGTTTCGCATTTTGGCGACCATTTCCAACTTTAAAAATCAAAAAATCAAGATCATGATATGCTTTTTCATTTCCATGGCGGACTTGCCTATTTCTTATAGCACTGTTATAGTTTCTTATAGCCATATGCTTACATATGCTAGATGTTTACACCCCTCTCCCACAGAAATAGTTCCAGACTGATCTGTCACATACTGCAGTTCAGTGTTTGTGTGGTGGTCCACAAATGGGGGCAAAGATATGTCGGTGGTTGGACAATTGATAGAAAGTGACAAGACATACAGACAAGTTAAAAACGGCACGTCTCCATACACACTCGAGGGACTAGGGGGATGATTGATGGAAAGAGTGTGACCTTGTTAGTTTTAATATGGGACCCTACTGCCTGACCAGAAAGACTTCCCAAAACACTGACATTGGGAAAAAAAAACTGTTTGTTTTTTTCCCCACACGCCTAAAACTGCAGGACCTCCTCATTATTGTAACGGCTACTACATCTCATTATTTTGACTGGAAAACTTGTATACTGCTGCAGTTTTTTGACAGTGCTGAAAGATTATTTTGTGCACCCAGTGGCTAAAGTTTTGCCATAAAAAATGTAAAATGCATTTTCATTTTCAGTACAAACCCTTCAAGCACAATCCATAATCTTCCATATGTGTTGCTTTAATTATAGAAATTACAACCCTGTTTCCATAAAATGTAAATAAGAAAAAAATGCAATCATCTGCACATCATGTAAAATCTATGTTTAATTGAAACCCATACAAAAACAACATGTAAGAGTGTAAAAAAAGGTGATATAATCATATTTTGATTTTCAGCATCAAATTCAAAATGTATACTAAAAAGATTACAATTAATTTTTTTCTTCAGTTTGAACATTTGATATCAATCAATCAATAAATCATTGTTTTAATTTTGATGTTTTGACTTTAGATTACAAATATGACTGTTCTCCAAATTGTACACTTGTTTTAAAAGTAAGTTTACATTGACATAATTTACATAAAAGTGGAGCAAACTGCAGTTTTTCAGAAGGAAGCTGCACTGTTGGCCAACCTGTATATTTGCTACAGTGTCTGCTGTGAACAGTTAAAACAACAGACTTATTAACCCTTTATTACATCTAGTCACTACTGCCACCGTGCACACTTTCAACAACTGAATTCAAAGTTGGGTTGTGACTACACTGGTGTGTTACTCTGTCTGTAATATCAGCACACTGATGCCACACCAGAAGAAGACATTAGCAGGTTGCTGATTAGTGCTGCTTTACACCACTTTCCCCTCTCGCTCCCTTAGAGATGGTGGCACCTCATGCACATGTGCATCAAGTACTGTATGTAGCTCACATGCATGCATCTGACAGTCACACAAATTTCATAGGCAACATTTGCAATATGAATAAATATGATTTGATTATGATATTGATTCGATTTTTTTGTTAAAACTGGTTATTTAAGACAAGTGTCACAGATATTCACCACAAACTAACTAGTGTTAGTGAGATAATGCTTGCCACTACAATTATCACAAAAACAAAAACAAATGAAGAACATCCACTCTGGTGGTGTTGTTCCTTTAATCTGTCTAAGCTAACGTTGGCTGAATGATCATTTATCATTCACTGCTCTCCCTCTTTATCTACTGTTAAAGTGTCCTTGAATAAGGCACTTAACCCTGAAATTCTCTGTGCTGCAGGCGAGCAGATAATAATGTACTTGTACTGGGCAGTTCTCAGGTGTGATTCTGTGTAATTGTGAACAGGCTGCTGCAAAAAAGACCATCAGCTCAGTAAACATAGCCTGGATAAATGAAGGTTAAAGGAAGTAACAGCTGCAATAGCTGAGAGCAGTCGGATTCCAGTGGGGACTGGCCAGTGGTGGAACTCTGTTGCTAGGTAGATCAGCAATGAGATGTGCTTTGGATTATGAATGGGAAGGTGAGTGCAGGTATCCCCCTGTGTGGACTCCTTGTGGGAGAAGAGGTGTTTCATGCATGCTAACTTTATCTGTGTGAAACCCTTTACAGCAGGACATTTAGGATGAGGGATGTACAGAATGTGACCCACAAAGGGACAAGTGAGGTGATTGGGATGTGTATATACACATGTGCAAGGGGAAAGGCACGATATGGCCTGACAAATAAACAGATCACCTGTTCAAACCAATTAGCTCGGGCTGCAGTGGAATGAAAACAGAGTAGAACAGAATCTCAAGTTTGGTTGACTTCAAAGATCGGGGCTCTCTCTTATCTCTGTTATCAGTGGTGTAGAAAATTAATTATGCTGGCCTAATTTTTACAGAGTCTAGGCAGTGTTTAAAAAGAACCAAAGAGAAACTGCACCAGACAGCAATTCCAGTACAATTTTTACTGGAAGGAGGAGGAATATATTATTAAAACAAAGAATGAACTACTGTTTCCACTAATCTTTAATCTCCACAGCTAAATTAAACTTAAAAAGTGCAACTTCAAGCCCGCAGGCATAAGGATTACAGGGCTTTCAACAAAAATTTTAAACAAAAGTTCCTAATCAACAGACTTATATGCACTGCTCACAGCTTGTTTAGATAAGTTCACTGTAATTGAAAAAACACGCTGGATCAGTCACAAAAAAATTTATAATAATATTCAAGCATGAAGAGAGCAGTGACACAGAGTAGATTGAAAAAAAATTAATCACATTTTATCAACATTGCTTTTTTCTGATACTGTATGCAACTACGGGTACTAAAATGAGTGTTTTTGGAGAATCTATTCCGTGCAAACTGGGAAATAAACTGAAGAAACACATGAGGTGAAAATAAAAAGAATACAACATGAAGCAAAAAAAAGCCCAAAGTAAGCCAGTGAGTAAACAAGTTCATCTTACTGTACAACATCCAATTAAAATATATCTGTGATAAAATGAAGCTCAAATATAAGAACATACTGGGGTCATGAAGACATTTTTCACTTGGATGATAGAAGGAAAGTGTTACTCTAGGATTAGCCAGTGTTACTGTCTTTTGACAGCTTACTAGCCGAGAGGAATCCTCTTGTTATACAGGTGCTGCCATGGATGAGTTCTGCTTTGCATTTGATTCCTTTTTGATTACATATTTTCATGTGTCATTTCAGGCACACTGCCTCCTTGTCAAGTACTTGTCAGTGAATCCCCCCAAACCTTTTCAGCTCTTAAAGAGACCCCTTGCAGATTTTGGTCCCACTGTGCTCTAAGAACTTTGAAGAGATACAGTCCTCTCCCCAAAAATGCAATATGCTTCAGGAAAGACACAACAAGAATCTTTTGGCCTTAAATTAGGTGAAGATACAACTAATACACGTCCTACTATTATATCTGAGAGCATACCTTCATGTGTTGGAATGAACAATGAACACAGACTCTGGCAAGTTTGTAACTATGACAACCATCCCTCAGACTGTCACCAGGTGTCCCCTTTCATACTATTAATACCTTCACCCCCAAATGACCTGAATAAGGTGTTCAGTGTGGTATACAGTCCAACATTGCAGTGAATTATCCCACTCATCTAGTGACTATCTATAGAAATGAACACAAATTCTGGTTACATAAAACCTGCAGTGTGCAGGGTAATAACAGTGTCGGTGAATGGCACAGGATAGCCACAGATGTCATTAGGATACGTCAGTCTGATCAGTGGCTTTGTGTGCCTGTCTTTTGGTAGAGGTAAACACAGTAAAGTACACTCAGTCACTTAAAATCCAGCTGCCTAAAGACAAAATAAATCCCTCAAAAGCATAAGCACCTAGAAATTATGTTATACTCATAGCCTGGCTGAGTCACTTACTGTCATGTATGTGAATAATTCATGAAGTTAGACAAACATAAGTTCTCCTGCACGCAAACAACTGTGAAATGCTTCAAATTCCTTTTGGTTTAAAGTTGAGATGAGTCTTCATATTTAATATGTTTTGGCTCTCACATTTTAAATAAACATCAGAAATGTTAGACCATCTGAGAAAAGTGAAGCTTTGTATGGGAACAAAGTTGCAGATGATTTACTTACATTTGAAAGATTTAGGTGTGTTTAGGGCTGTTGAACTAATTCAATTGAAATGCTTTCCATTAAATTACCATTTAATTCTGCTTGTTCCTTACAGCTGAGAACAGCTAGACTGTTATTTTGAGATTGCTCTATTTAATGTTATAACTATGTACCCTTACAGAATTACAAATGATGTGTGAATGGTAGGAGACACAAAAACTGCAGCCGTAGAAACAGACTGGCTAGTGCTATTGGCTCATTTATTTTTAGGAAACTCATTCATGAGGAGAAAATGTGACAGGCTTTGCTATTAGCAGAGTTTAAAGCTTAGCACTGAAAAATAAGAAAAACAAAAAAAGTAGAAGTGAAAGTATTAAGTATTGTAATTACTGATGAATACAATTAACTGTGAGGGGCAAAGAACAAATGCAAGCGGATGTAATGAGTCCTACCTTGACCTCAATGAAGTCCGGCTGGCCCAAAGCAATGAGCTCAGAGTAGGCCTGCATCTCCTCCACGTTCCAGGCCTTCACAAGCGTCAGTCTGTACACCGTCCTCTGTCTCTGGACGGAGACAGACAGAGAGAACATGAAGATTTATTGAAGAGATCATAATCCTGAAGTGTGTTGTATATTTAAAACATACTTTTAGTGTTAACATATATAAAGAAAAAAGTAATTACTCAAATAATTCTGGGAAAATATAAACCTCAACCTAATGTTTTTAAGTGGATTCACACAGATTTTGGGTGCTGCCATATACTGACGGCCTGATTTACTAAAGGTTGCATGTAATAAAGTATGTGCAAACTAACACCAGCAAAAACTGGCACAAGCTGATTTACTGAGGGTGAACACTGAGAACTACATCTTTGAAAGAGGGCAAAATAGCGCACGCTGTGGATTTTACGCCTTTGCACAAGAGATTTGTGGTATCTGAAATTGCGTCTGAATTACTACTTTTGAAAAACAGGTACTATCTGCTTGTGGAGTAAGATATAAAAAAGCAACTAAAGAATGAGTCCAAAATATGTGTTTTCCACTTTTGGTAATATATTTGCAATGATTACAAAAATACAAATATATCATCTGTTTAATGATGCAATTTTGGAGATACTGGCTGCACTACAGGCGACCAAAGCTGAGCATCTGAACTTTTATTAAGATCACCATCATCATTAGACCTAAAGATTTTGCACATCCACAGAAAAATGCGGGAATTCATTCCTTCCTCTCTGACAAACACACTTTTGGGGCAAATAAAGTTCTGTTTGGATTTTTCTTAGATTATCTGCAAAACACACAATCATTAAGCGTGAACTCACACTTCAGTACTCGCTATCTGTGCCCTAAATGTTGCTGATGCGGTTTTGAATGAGGTGGTTCAATCGTAATCTCAACTGTAAAAGCTAACAAGAGCTGTGGCAAAATTGCTATAACACATCTGACTGAGGCATACTGTAGCTTTGCTGTAAACATTTTTTCTTCTTTGACATGTTATATGATTATTTTATATAAAAATCACAGAACACAAGCATGCACTGCTGTCCTCTGGCACACATTAGTATAAAATCACTAGCTGTTGCCTCAGAATTGTTCTCATTATTACTATTAAAGTTACTTTTAAATTCAAACTCAAATTTCTGCACATTTGTCTAAAAGATAAATAGAAGTAAGTCGCAGTGTGTCACCAACATCTGTTCTCCACAGGCATCACAGCTGCCCTGTCAACCACCTACCTTCTGACTGAATAATTAAAGAGTTAGGGGAACATTTGCATGTTTATTGATGTCCTGACAAATGTAAATGTCCCATTGTGATTCCAAATAGTGGAAACTTCACAACTTTGTAAAAAAATTTACAGAATAAAAAAATGTGACCTGCACATATTAAATATAGTGCAACTAGTAGCCAAATAAGAATGTGTATTTAAATCTAAATTTTAACTTCAGGATTTTCTTAAAATCTAAAAATAAGGCTATTCAAATTAGTCAATTTGTGCCACAATAAATCCTCATGCAAACTTAGGGCCCTAGGTTATATTTTCTAACAGTTGGTTAACAAATTTTAATGCAGACCCATAAATAAAAAAGACACAAGATTAGCATCTTCATAAACAAAATAAAAGCCGATCGAAGTCTATAAATATTGTAAGAATAAGTCAACTCAAGAGGACCACTGGGGTAGGGTATAGTCAGTGAACAGGCTAGTAATATGCCAGGACACCAAACATTTAAGTGACTGATAAACCAGCATAAGAATTTTTAATTAATTCTCTCTTGTACTGGGAGCCAATGAAGTTAATGAAGTTTTAAAAGTTATTGTAATATGTTCATATTACATATACATGCTTGGTTCACTTTCCCTGGATAAACGCAAGTTCTAAAAACACTGTTTACAATAGAGTGGTGTATATTCAGGCTATTGCTGCTATATAGCTGCATCTCCCTCCCTCTCTCCCCCTCTCCCCCCCCTCTCCCTTTTTTACTGGAAGGTTATAACACTAGGTCCTCTCAGCCCAGTAGGGAAGTGGATAATTGGCCAGCGGAACCAGGGAGGTGAGGTATTTCAGACTGCCTCTATTCTAAATCCGACACCGAGGCACAACTCGATCAATCCCCCAGTGCACTGGCACAGAGGCCAGGTGCAGCAGAAGAGGAGAGCTGTCAAACAGAGAACAGAGAGGGATAAGCGCTTAGGTAGGATGGAGATAGAGCGCACTGTGAAATGGAGACTTAGGAATATGGAGCGGTGACAGGGAGACAGGGTGATGAAAACGGACAGACTTTATTTTTGGAAACTTGGAAGTTGCACACAGACAAATCACACTGTCACAGCAAATGTGCATGTGCAAACAGACAAGTACTGTAAATGTGCAATTTTAAACATAATCTATTAAAGTATAATGCCAAATAACTAGTAATGACTGTAGGCACAAATGCCTCTGTCAGGGTTTGTTGTCAATAACAAAATATTCATAATTTTTTTTATTCAAATATTCAACTTCAAGATAAAATATTAATGGTATTTATTATATATATTTGCTGCAATATTTGTTGGCTGGTTCCCCAACTGTCCCACAATAAGATTCTACAAACACACCACACTTATATATTATATTTTCATTCTAGAAGTGATTTGTAAAGAAAAGAAGCTGCATAACTTTTTCCTACAGTTTAACATAACAACTGAGATGTGCGTATAATTGTTGTTGCTGTCATTCTCATATTACAGAGTTTGTACAACTGCTGTCATAGTCTGCATTGGCACAATGCTGAGGTAGGGAATACTGATATCATTAGATATTTCTGGACACCAAGATAGAAAAAATCAATTCTTCAAATTGATGGCGATGCTTACTGACAGACAGCAAAGAAATAATGAGATCACTGGAAGGTAAGTAGCATTTGTAATAGTGGGGAAAGGTGTCACTCTTTGGCACATTTGCCAACAGAATTAACCTTTAGTTAGCAGGAGAGTAGAAATCAGTGATGCTATCGTAGCCATAAAAATTATGTGAATATAAATTAGATATACATTTTTACATTGGTTGCATGTAAATTAATTTCATAAATGCCAAACGCAGATTATCAAAAACTATTTCATCCACATTGCAGTTGTTATTTTTGTTGATATTGTTGCTATGTGATTATCTAGATGCACTTGACGTACAACAAATCCCTCGCCAGGGGACTGGCTCTGATCATGCAGTCACCAACACCGCAGGCTGAATAGTAATGAATTTGTCCATTGTTTGCTGAAGCATTAAACAAGAGGAAGTCGGTCCATTACAGATGCATGTAATCAAGGCTCCCTCTAAGAGACTTTACAGCCCACATCTTTCTCAAGGTCATTTAGAGATTCACTTAAGAACAATTCTTTTTTTCCTAACTTTGGCTTTTTTAGGAAACACACTAACAGAGAGAATTCAATTTACACAATTGTCCCGATGCCTAAGTGCCTAGAACTTTTCTGACAATAAGTGATGAAAAGTCCCGTGTGGTTATTGCATGAAAGTTTTTCAGCTGCTGCAGGGGACATGGATCACACACTAAACAGAAATGTAAACTTTTTCATGTTATTCCTATAAGCCTATGAGGCAGCAGCATTTTCAGCTCTGACACAGGCAAAAAGTTTAAAGAATCAATAAAAGCAATCAGCAATCACACAATACTGTTTTGATCAAAACTAAAAGTACATCTACAATCTTTCAGTAAGGTGGTGACCAGCATTCCAGATCTACTTATTACAACTACAATAAAACTGAATCTCTCATATAAAGTAAGTGCCTAGCATAGGCCTGACCATTTCTCTGAGACCTGAGTGAACAGGATACCATAAGAAAAACAGAAAAAATATCAAGATGATGTTACTCAGTTATGATTGATGGAAATTTTGTGTTCTCGCTGTCCCATTGACAGTAGCTAACATTGTAGCCCAAGCCCCATCACAACAAGTGAGCATAGGGAAATTTCTATATGGGCTCCTATTATCATATTCCATTCATACAGCTGACATTTCTAAGATAAGATATCTGTAAGTATGAATAATTTTA
Organism: Helostoma temminkii; assembly: GCA_900302695.1. Lineage (NCBI taxonomy): Eukaryota > Metazoa > Chordata > Actinopteri > Anabantiformes > Helostomatidae > Helostoma > Helostoma temminkii. Next base: position 44,565 of record OMLM01002740.1, read on the forward strand.
CTGGCCTCGCATTCCCCTCCTAATACAACATGGCAATGACTGTGCACTGCAGGGGAATTTTAATGTGTCAAAATGTGCAGCATATGCATTCCTCTCAGTTCCAAAGTAACTGACATGTCTCAGAGAAAATGCCGCATTCCTACACAGTCTCTGATTGGCAGGAAAACTGCCAGGATGCCATGTGGCTCCTCAAGTAACTCATGCTGTCAGAAGCCGCCCCATCTGTAGAGCCACTGGCATTAGTTTATCTATCTCAAATGTTTTATTAACCCAGTACAGAGATCTGTAAATCTAAAAACCTAAGTTCGGACGTAATTCTCCAGACATAGTCCAAAGTGCATAAGTGAAGAGAGCTAAAGTGATACAAATTGGTAGTTTGATTTTGTGGTTTAAAGCTGCAAAAACTAATAGTTGACAAATTTCCTAAGAAATTAAGTGTAAATGGGACCAGACATGTTGTCTCTCAGCTGTTTTAGTCCACTGCATGTTTCTGGGGTACGTCCACAACTTGTTACGTTTTTCTTTCTTTCCTCTGAGTTCTCAGTTCAAACGAAAGGTAGAGCTGTCACAGAGAAGCCCACTAGACAGACTACACATGCTAGATTGACTACGCTGCTACCTCGGCTTTACTGCTACCATCTCTTCATCAAAACAGACGCCACAAATTAAACAGATCCTCCAGAAACAATGTTACCATCTGCATTAAATCTGAATAACTGGTCAATTTATTTCAGTGAGGATTGGGGGAGCGTGTGCGTGCAAGAACTCGGTTTGTAGGAACTTTGTAGGGGGGTACAGGCTACAGGATGACTTCAGAATCACATGGTAACCTCATATGACATTTATGTGTTCACATGCAGCACACTCTGTTAATGTCTATATATATTCAGGCCTCTAGTGCATGTCAGAATGTAGCTTATGTTACTGCAGTGCTGCCTTTAAAAAAAAAAAAAAAAAAGGACAGAAGCGGCAAGGAGCAAAGTTGTGCTTGTGGTCTTTGTTTCAGATCAAAGAAAACTGTCTAAAATTTGTTATTGCCCCTTTACTTTTAAGGTTGCTATGATTGACAAATGTCAAAAAATAATACATAGTACATTGCAGCTTGTTGCTTATGAGGCTGTGTAGTAGCAAACCTCCCAGAGTGTGCATGCTGACACCAGTCAACACCAACATTAAAACCACAGAGTAATGATAATATTGTGGCTGATTGGTGTATATGTTTAGCTAAAGTTAGCATAGACTACAAGTGTGAGTCATGGGGAGTGTGCCTGGTATTAAACCTAGCAGTAGTTGGTTTGCAATACTGGACCTGTGCAAGATTAGAAAGATGCATAAACACAGAGAGAATCTGCATGTTCAAATGGATCCATGCAAATAATTGGTTAAAAAATAAAATCTTCAGTTCTGTAAGATGGCGTCGAAGGGCAGTCAAAACTTAGGGGGTCAAAACTTTTGTAGACAAACTCAACACTGGCGTAGCAATAGTTTTACCTTATTTAACCAGGTAACTTTGACTCAGCAGATGTTTTCTAGCTGACCCTTCTTCACAGTAGAATATAAGCTTACCTCTCCAGCTTCTTGACTTGAAAACAAACTTGCTCAGTGGGCAACTTACCTTCTCTCCAAGGGCCCTGAGGCTGTCTAGGAAGCGTGGCCAGAAGTCCTTGAAAAGTGGCCGGTCAATCTTCTTCAGACTGTCTTTGGTGCTTGCATCCACACTCACATACAACTGGGTAACTGGTACAAGGCTCCTGCAAAATTGCACACAGGTTTTGTTAAGCCTCAGTCTCCCTCACTGTCAAAAAATTCTTACATACTCCTAAAAAAACAAGAGTGCATTTCTGTCAGCTGTGAAGGATGAGTTTGTAGTCCTCCAGTCTGAGACAAGACACAAAACACTTGGGCTGAATATAGATCTGTCACTCAGCTCCACTAAAATATATATATCTTTCTTTTCTCATCCTGATTCAATAAAATGCATCAAACACTATGTTCTTGGCTAAAAGCAACATTTGTAAAGAACAAAGCTGTGAAAGACTAAAGTGTGCTTCTCATAAATATTAAATAAATAAGTTATTTGTGTGCAGGGCCACATTAGCGCAATCTGTCAGAGCACACGGACACACCAAAAGGGTTTTTTCTGAAAGTGGGTTTAGTGAAAACCCAGGACTTGTTCGCGATGACTTTTTAGCTCCTGAATACGAAAAGAAAACTGTTTTTTTTAAATCAATGACCTTCCCAGCAGTGAAACATCTACTGCTGCTAGAGGCTTTTTTCAACAGTGCCATCACCTTTACAGTATTAGTGAGCCAGATTATATTACTACATATATGCATATAAATAAACTTGCGTGTTACATGTTTACCTTCATTATCTGTTGCTATAGACATTTTATCACAGTCAGATTACATCTGAATAATTGGACTTTTTATTCAAGCACTTGAATATGATATGCAGTACTAAGAAAATGCAAGCCTGCTAAATAAAGAATAAATGACAAATTTCTTAGATAGGATAAAGGAAAAAATAACTGCTGTACAAGAAACTCTGTAAATATGTAAAAAATAGAAATAGATTTTAATTATATCAGCAAAAATGTAGTTAACTTGTGTGTTACTTATTTTAATCACTGCGGAAATAAAATCTGAATTTCCCCTCATCCACAAGACGCAATAAACTGCAACAGCTCGTTTCCATCCAGGTGGCTCTGACAGAAAGGGAAAAACTGCCTGATGGCTGTTGTACTTGTCCTCAACTTGCTTGATGAGTATATGATAAGTCAGTCTGTGACAGGTTAGTTAGCTGACATGTCGGATGTGTGACTGCGAGTCTTGATGACAGCTTGCAGCCCTCGAGACATGAAGGGATGTGCAGACGTGATGTCAATAAAAACTAATATTTATTTCAAAAAGGTCAAGTGATGGATGTATGTGCTCATCAGTCTAAGTTGGTGCAAAAATGACATCACTATACTGTTTTTTTCTCAAGTTTTAGAACATAGAGGAAATTTCTACTATTTCTTTTTCTACTATTTACAAAAACATCCCAAAAATGTAATCCTATGTTGGTTCAATACATTGAAATAATATACAATTCCACTAATTAACTACAAATCATGGATTTACATTTTATATATTTTAATCTGTTTACATTAAACACATTACTACAGCTGTTCTACCCATAACTGGCATATTCATTCCTAAGTGCAAAGTAACTTTTGTGTAAACATCATGAATCATGATTAGAAGTCTGTTTTAACATGTCTGTCAGCGTTGTTTATGGTTATTATGTTTATAGTTAGTGTAAAACTTCTCACTACACTTTACATCTGACAGAAAAACGCCTCATCTTTTACATTAAGGGGCATCAGACATCTCTACAGAATACTGAGCAGGAGCTCCAGTGCTAGAAATAATGACACCAAGGTCACTTCAGTGTTTATCGTTCAGACACAAAGCTTTTAACAATGTTGCTCAACCTTCCTGCATCTAAAGTACAAAGCAAAGACAGGTGTGTATGTATGTGTGAGAAGGCTGAGCTTCTGCACATAAAACAAAAGCTCATTGACTGATGGAGGTAGATTATATATCCCTCAACCTATCAGGCTTTGAAATGAAAGGCTAGAGATGGAAGGAAATAAAAACATACTAGAGAAACATGATCATATACAATCCAGCCAAAACAGATTGGCTGGAAGAATATTTTCAGAGTAAAAATGACTTTACAACACCAACACATAAAGTGTGTGTGTGTTTAGTCCCTACCTTATTTCCCCAGGGAACTGTGCATTGGTGACAAGGAAGCTGGAGATGCGGTGGGAATGAAGAAGGTGTAAAAAGGCATTGATTTCAGGGTACATGATTGGCTCCCCCACCAGGGAGAGGGCACAGTGCTTGACTGCCAAGCCTTCCTCGTATCGCTCGGGCTTCACTCCAGGAACACCTGGAGAGAGAGAGCAAGAGAGCGAGAGAGCGAGGTCAGTGGCTGAATAGATGATGGTTGTAAACACCCATCCACCTTTGAGTTAATGAATGTCTCCGAGCAATAAAAAGAGGGGACTCGTATGTGGAAGAATATATCAAAGCGATGACAATGCAAAGTAAAAAAAAAGTAAATAATACCATCAGGTCAAGCTTTGAAGTGGGTGAGTCAGACTGAGTTATTACATACAACTGAATAGTCATAAGAGAGTGGAGGAAGTAATAGTTTGAGCTTTGGGATTTGGGCTCACTACCCAGTGCATTTCTTTTATTATAAGGATCTACAAGAAATTTATTTAAAGAAATTTATTTTAACAGTGAGGAATACCGTCTGGATTAGTTAAATGATATTAATTTTAATATTTGGATTATGACAATATATTACTGAGTTAACATATTTGTGTATAAAGATTGTAGATTGATGAACATAACATGGAACATGACGGCAAAAAAGTGCAGGAGAGATGATATATGTGAGACTTATTTGAATATGTGTATACACGAATGTAGGATTTGCGGTTTTAGCAAATCTGATTTAGGGATTTGGAGAGGTATTTGGATATTGGTGGTGTCAAGAAAGCAACAAATGCAAAGGTACAAATTTACCTTCTGCTGACAGTATAAACATTGGAATGCACAATGACATAGCAAAAAGTTGATGGAGATATGGAATAAACAAAAAAGGCTTAGGGGCAAGTTTCATACATTGTCATGGGGATTTAACGTGATACTGCTATAGCTAGAGCAGATGTAATTTAATTCAAGTGTGCATGCAGTGAATATTAACTATGTAAACTGTTGGACTGTGGTCCTCGTGCGTTACAAAGCTGTATGAATTATTGATAACTTGAAACATGGTAAAAACAGTTACTGTGCCACCTTTCAAGGACAAATTACATCACACAACAGCTGCAAAGACATAAAAACAACACTATTCCCCAGGAGAAATTACAATTAAATCAGTTCAGTAACACCAGCTGAAGAGGGTGGGGCATGTGTGTTAAGACAAAGGTCTGAAATATCATTAAATGTATTTACTTTTTGGTATCAATATGAAATTCTCTTGTATTTTCACACAGATGACTCTCTGAAGGACTTCTTGTGGGACTCTGTGTTTCTTTAAGGGATCACTTAAAAGTATCAGCAAGGACATTTTTCCTACTACAAACTGTATGATGACAGTTACTGATGACAAACCAAAGAGCTGACTGAAGTTATGCAAGTCTATTTTCAATGTCCTCTGGACTTGACTTGCATTATCTTTGAAAGGCTCATGGAAAATCTTTATAAATCTTTATCCTCTGGATTACATACGTTTCCTCCCATGTTTAATTTTCTTATTCTGTAGGTGTGTAACGGTTCTTAAGCCAAGGCTGAAACTAAGTTGAGGTACACTACAGTGCGTAGTTCATCTGTGTTTCAAAAGACGCAGGTACTGTATGAACCAAACCATGTGTCAGAAATCCAGATCAGAACCCAAAAGTGGATTTGGAGAACCATAACATTCCTCTTATTCTTTGTGGGTACTGTTGGATCTACACAATTCTTTTACTTGGTAAAATTAAACAATAGTACACAGACACTTGGATAAAAGGGTGCAATAAGATGTGCTGTGTTGTTGCAAGAGAATAACCAGACGAAATTTTTTATTTATGCCTTAAATTAACTGAAAATGTTACACTCATGCAGAAAGGTTAGTGTTAGGACAAAATGCAAAATATACCATAAAATGAAAAAACAAAGTACTTACCAAAACAAACCAACAAAGAGCTTCAATACCAAGCTTTGTCCAATCACATAAAACCACATGTAGTTTTGTTCACCCAATCAAACACACTAGTTTGACCATCAAATCACTACATCACCAATATATCATGGTATAGATGATGCCTAACAGTGTATTGGTGATTAAACAGAAAGACATTAGGTAAATGACCATGGTGAATAATGTACCACTTTATGGAGTCAACACCAAGCATTATTGGACTCTAGACTGGATTCTTGCAGTAATGTTCTCAGACATTTGTTCCTAGTTTTAGTCATCAGAGTCTTTAGACTTTAATTATTCTGAGACCTTTTAGTCAGATCATCAGGCAGTCAGAGCAGAATTCACTGTGTTTAATCACACACAGGGGTTTCAAAGGCATCGTTTGGATTATTCATTGAACTAGACATTGTAAAATGTATCACTGTCCAGTACTAAATGGAGTTGATGGCTGCCTAATGTGATTTTATAATGCAACTGGAAAGAAAATTACAGATGATAATGACAAAACAGGCTTTCAATTTGCAAGAATCACAAAGCTTAGCTTTGTTAAACCATCTGAAAATGTACTTTGCTTTATTTTCGGCACAAAACGTCACAACTACAGTCTCATTAGTGTCAAATGGATGTTTTTTTTTTACTAAGTGAACCACACAGCAGCCTACAACATAAGCATATGTGTCCTATTGTTCCATTATAAACACATCAGAAAATTACATTTTCAATAATGAAATGCATTATAATACATTGGAAATGACTGTTCTGAGAATGATATTAGCTATAAAGCAGCCCTTTGAAGAAGATATGTCTCAGCTTCTGGCATCAATATCATTTCCTGAGCACAATGGCTTTGCTGTTTTATAATGGGATCAGCAGTGGATTTGAGGTTAAAGAGTTGAAGGGACACAGAATCCAGCCAGTTATTATGAATTTTTGGAAGGAGCCAGTCACACATTAGTCTCAGAGAGGAAGATTTTATAGATTTTTTCAAATTAAAGGGTGACCATTAACAATGACATTTTAATCTAGAGTGGCGTGCCAGCCAGTGTAGACTATAGATGCCAGAGGGGAAATCTGACACAGGCTTGTATATGATTTACACAAAAAATATAAAATAAATCAATAATGAAGTGTACTAAAATGAAGACATTTGGAAAACAAAATTAATTTGGGATTTATGGGCATGGTCTTTGGTTGTTTGTGTGGGAGTCTGTGCTCACAAGGGTCTCGGCAGACTGCACAGCCACATTTCTGTCACAAAAATCAAGAGTTAACTTACTGCTGAAAAGGAGTTTATTCTGTTCTTGATAGTAATAAAATGGCTTTTTGGGCAGGTCATAACAAAATGGAAACACTGGTTATTCTTAACTGAGTAACACAATGGAGTGCTGAAAATTTGTTTTTTGCAATTAAATAAAGGAAAAACTAGATAAATAAGCCCAACCATTGTTGTGGTTATATAGCTAAGCATGAGCATGCTCTTCTATTGCATATTTTGATCCTTGGTTTTGTCAGACATAACAAGGTTGAAGTTTAGGTCTTGGGAGACTGAGCATTTTCACAATTTTAACATGACATCTTAAAGACTAAATTGTGTATTATTCAACTGAACACTTTATCCACAGATTATTCTCTGAGAACGGTTGTTGAGGTCATAACTATTCAAGTACTTATTCTAAAATAATTAACTTTTAAACCCAATTTTAGAAACAGCACTTATTTGATTTAATACATAACTGTGTTACCACTATGTTTTGACAACATTTATCAGAACCTTTCAAAGAAAATCTGCTTAGGGAATACTCACAGGATGATAAGATAAGATAAGACTTTATTTTATCCCACAATGGGGAAATGATCACTTTGTGCACCCAACCAGTCGTCCACAGCCAATGCTGGCAGCAGTCAGAGAAATTAAACGCTAGTAGTATTAATTTTAGTAGTACAAATGAAGCTCAAATATGTACATTTAAATATGACTACAAACCATTACATAATGTAATTCCTATTTAGTGCTAACTGTGTGCAACCTTTAGTGAGGTTATATCACAAATTTTGTTCTGTGTGTGTGTGTGTAAATAATTGATGATATACTATGACATGGGTGTGGCAGCAGGCAAAACAGAATTTTAATCTTGACTCAGCTTCATTACAAACAGGATTATAAGATAAGTTAAAATCAGGCAAAGTGTGCACCATGAAGATGTGTCGTACAAGTGGAATTAACATTTATTGTGCGCACTCTCTGATGGAAAGATCAGAAATCCACATATATAGAGAATGTTTTCAGATGCCTGTTGAAGAAAGAAAAACTCACAACGGTTACTGAAATAACATAAAACTGACTCAAGTAATAGTAAATAAAAATTAACTGGCCTGAACAAAACTTATGGTAGCTTTAACTTAATATTTTGTTGCACAACCTTTTGAGGGTCCAACTGCAATCAAATGATTTTCATAACTCTGAGACCTCTGCACCTGTCGACAGATATTTTGGCCCACTCCTCCTGAGCAAACAGCTCCAGCTGTCTCAGGTTTGAAGGCTGCCTTCTCCAGACTGCTTGTCAGTATGCATTTTGGCATTTTTATGATTTATGATCAACAGTGGAGTCCTCCTCTGTTGGCTTCCATTAAGTCCACTTTGACTCAGCATCAGCAACAGATGGTACAGTCCGACGCTGATGTAGACTGACTACAAGTTTGAAGACACCTATGACAGTACTTACAGGACACACTTTAGTTTAACATGTCCTTATGGTCAAATTATTTATCCTTATTATCTTTATTTATTAACTTTTCTAGGGGTACTATCATTTTTTTCCAGGCCAGTTTCATTAGTTTGTTTTTAAAAATTCTTCTACTGAACCATAATTCAAAATCAATGTCTGATTTTCATTAGTTAATTTTTTTAAATTTTTTATTTATTATTACTTTTGTGAGTTCCACATTTTTCAGTCACCATTGTGAGTTTTTCTTTCTTTAACAGAAGGGTACCAACAATTTTATCCACATTTAAATGTCCTTTACAAACTGACCTCTGAACTGTCGAATCATGTTCTGGTGCTTTTCTAGCGCATCCTGTAGGATTTTCTCTGCAGGGTCCATCTTCCAGCGCCACTCTGTTCCCACAGGGTTTGTGTGATGTCTGTTAGTCGGGCACACACATATATATATATAAATAAGCATTAAGCACTAGTCTGCACGCTTACTGAACCTACATCATCAAGTAGCTCAAATGCTGTGTTTATTTAACACTATTAACACAGTTAAAATTAGAGCTGTAATGGGATCACAAAACCCACAGTTCGGATGGTATCATGGATTAAAGATTTGTGAATAGCCATTGGATGTATTTCCATTTTCACACGGCTGTTTTGTGGCACTGTTCCTACACACTGTAAGAGTTTTGTTCACCAACCTTGTGTCATTATATTATAACATTATATATTAAATGATGCGGGAAGCTTCTAAAGTTCTTCTGCTCCTTCACTGCCCATCAATGTCACTGTTTTTGAGGTGCCATTCATGTGACCTCATAAAAACTTTGCATCTTTTTTCTACAACAGCGTGACGACGTATGAAATTATTAGGCCTTTACTGGCAAGAATCTGCCAATTTGATACATATTGTGATACAGGGGTTCATTCATAATTCAGTGTATTATAATATATTGCAATTTTGCAAGCAAGGTGATATATAGTATTCTTTAAAAAAAATCAAATTTAAGTAAAAATGTCAGTCTTAAGAATACATCACTGTACGCAGCAAGTGAGTTTTAAAATATATTTTTGTGCAATAATATCTATTTAGTTTAAACCAACACAAAATGAACCATTCTATGCCACAAATCTGCGGTTCGCATGTGTGCTGAACTGTGGAGGGTGTTTAGAATGAGTCAAAGATCAACTGCGATCTATTACACCAGTATTTAATGCTTATTCACTAGATTCAGAGGAGAATTCTTCTCGCAAAAGGAATAACAAGACCTCAAATGTATTCACAAATTCAAAGTGAATCATGAGGGCCATGTGTATTCTCACGCTATAAAAACAAAGTGAAAAGATGCATCGTACTGTAAAAAAATCTGCATCCTTTGGGTGTTAATAACACCTTCTGACTGCCTAAGTGTGATGTCTAGGTGCAATAACAAATCCTGAGGCATAACAAATTTCAGACAATCTGTCGCATGCATATGCATACACTCACATCACACATCCTGGCTTTGGTGATCAAATCCAATTCCACCTGTTGCTAAAGAGCGGCGGATAGTGAGGGCAGCTGCAACAATACATCTGTGTCCTGAAATTGCTTACTTCCTGTCATCTCACATAGCTGCTTTAAGAGAGACTGGCACATCTGTGGTGACAGGAAAGCAGTTCACCAAAGCACATTCTGACAGCGACCTTTCAGTAGCTGCTGTCTCTTAAGGCCTGGTCTCTCGCCAATGTCATGATAAATCACTGTCCACCTTTAGGCCTCGCAGTTATGCCGGCCATTAGTCTTCTGCACATAAATCACTAACTTGTTTGCCACTGAGACATCACCGATCTTGATTAACAAAGTATACAAGTTAGTTAATATAAGAACAAAACTAAGCATGCGAGCAATAATACCCTGTAAAAACAGATTCACTGCTGCCTACCTGTTATTGACTCCACTATGGTTGTAGAATCTTTAACAACTAATTGCAGACTTTGGTAATGTGACAACACTGCACTTTGTATTATTAAAAATGTTATATCAGTAACAGGACTATGCAGGTATCTGAATCTGTATGTTTACATGTGAAAAATTAACTCTGCAGCATCTTTATTTCTTAAAGTACATACCTCCAGCAGAAGACACACTTGTTAGCACAGGCAAGACTGGGGGTAGTTTCCATGCATCGGTGGGACTCAATACCATAGAAAGTGTGCTTGTAACAGCCACCTCGCCCTCGCAACATAGACTAACAACCAACAGAAATAACACTTTGTTATCCATGCATTCAGTTTTTCAGAAAGTCACGTCAAATGCCTTGTTTAGAAGAGCAATTTTTATCACCTTGGTCCATCGACAAAGCTTCACTCCTGAATGACTTCCAATAAGTTTATACCCTGCAAAGAAAATATAAACATGTGAAAAGAATAAGGCACTCAATCAGAAAAACACCTTTACCAAGAAGCACAAAGGGGAAATTCAGCAGATACTTCATTCACATGTTTCAGCAGTGCATAGTAACATGAAGGCTAGATTTTCTTAGATTGATCAATAAAACTCGGCTCAACATTCATAAAATAACATTAATTCAGGTCAGTGCTAAGCGCATGTACAATAAAGTGACATGTGGCTTCTCAAGAGCATGCCAAAGGTGGGAAGGAGAGGATAGGGTTTAAAATTCTCTTTTTGCACAAAAGGTGGATAAAGTGTTTCAAATCCACACAGCTCTGCCTCACTTTCCACTCTTACTACCACAGCCTCATACCATTGGCTCCAATATACACTTCATTTTTAATGTATCAAAGATTATTTTATTTGTATAACTTCATCTACTCAAGATATCAGAACATGATATTTGAGATTGACTCTACGGTACATTCAGAAGGGCTTACTCTTTAAAGTACCAACATTTATCTTTGTAGTTAAGCCAAGGTGTGGCAGAACTACATGACATGAACGGTCTGATGTGAATTTCAGGTGGCATCTTTTGTTTTGGAATATTATGCGTGTTTAGCTGCTCTACTCTTGTACAGGAAATATCTAATTAAAACACAGTGGGAAATTGTGTCTCTCTGCTTCAAGAGATTTCAGGTTTGATACTAGATCAGTCAAATAAAAAGAAAATTCATCAAGGCTCTTTATTAGTACAGTTGTAGAGAAAAAATGCTCATTCTTGATGTATCACCTGAATGAAACAGCTTGGTGTTGATCAAAGATGCTTTTTTGATAAGCACAAACTACTGAATGCACAAACACACAGAATTCATTTTGTTGCTCATATCTAATGTTTGCCTTTTCTCTCTTTGCAGCAGAAACATGCTGACTAGCATCAAATAGTTTTTCCACCTGAAAATACCTTGAAAGCAAAGTCCATTAACCCTTGATCTACAAGATTGCACAAGCCACAGTAAGGACTCGGCTCGCACGGCTATTTAACTATTAATGATCTTAATCTGTGTAACATTTACCCTTGTTATGCTTTGTTCTGCATTCTTGTGTCAGAGGAGATGGTTGAGTGAAAGTGAGGGGGAGTTGGGGAGACAGTAAAAGGTTTTCTATTTCCAATTTCTCTGTAATCTCTGAATTGGCATCTGTAGAGAAAATACAATATGTGCTACGAATAATCATATCTTGATGTGCAAGGCATTGGTAATTGAGACAAAGGGGAAATGTAGACCTTCACGAGGAGGCAAAGTGATGGTAGTGTTGACCAGTTCATGACCACATAATTAATTATGAATCAAATGCATGATATTAATCAAGTGCATGTCTGTCCTGTGCAATGCCACATGGCAAAAATGTACTAATGTAAATTGTGGAATACCATTTATAGAGCATGTCTATAGCTAAACCTACAGCTACAATGGAACAGCAAATAAATATTATAAGCACGGCAAATACATTTTTTGCTATTGATGATGAAATTGATTAAAAGTGTGCTCCAAAAACCATTAGAATGACAATTTCAAATGGATGCTATATACATGTTTGATTCCCATTTGAAAGTTCTACTCCCCTGAGGCAAACTATTTCTTAAATGTGTAGCATTATAATAACACTTTCTTGGACATTAGATGAGAGTTTTAATTGCTTCTGCATCCATGTCATGTCAGAAAAAGGCTACACAGGAAATCCTTCTGAGACCCAGTATTAACAGTGCCAAAACTTTCATCATTCATTCTTTTATTCCGTGTACGGCAAACTGTGCACCGGGAGTGATTGTTGCCAACATAAAAACCGTGAAGTGGGTCAATATTTGGTGAAATGAAGTGAAGTCGTCCTATTTATAGAGTGTTGTGTAAGCTAACTGTGGGGGGTTACTGGCTGAAAAAGAATGCCTGGGCACTAAGTGTACAAAATTCGGAAAGAGCAGAATGGTAAAATGTTTCAGCTAATGATTGAGACTCAGATGGAGTCTAAGACTCTATGGCTTTATGAGAGACAAACACCAATTTACCAAAGCACAGTGTGAAATATGATAATATATTAGAAATACTGAGCCATAATTTGTGTTTGTGCCCTATGCTTGCACGTTTGCCTTGAGGCAATCACAACATAAATACCAACTTTTCACACAGGCAGCTCTACTCTTAATATATTTGGTCTAGAAAATTCACATCTTCTTTATCCAATAAAAAAAAAACTGTTAAAAAAATACTGGATTAAAGTCTTTTCCTTAGGGTTATCATATGTGCAAGTCTAATCATCCACATTTTCCTTAGTGAAATAGGTGTAAAAACTATTTGGATCAAGTAATTCATTTTTCTTCTCAGTAACTCAAAGACTACAGAACTAAGTTTGATACATGGTCTGAACAATGAACTAAGTACTTTAAGAAATCTGCTATATTTACATTGGCTAGTCTTGCTGAGGTTTTGGCATAGGAGAAGAGGATAGTACTCTTTGGACTTTAGCCTGAGAGCAGAAGGAGGGAGGAGAAGATGATTCCTCTGCGCTGCATCTTTAACTGCTATTAGACAACAAACATTCCCCAGCTGCACACTTTCATGTAGCACCTCTGACCTCCTTTAACTAACCAAACTCTCAGTCAGGATGTTTCAGAAGACCCAGAACACAATGCAATGTCAGCAGCTGATTAAGTGGGTGTTTGATGTTCTAGAAAAAATGTTGTCAGATACTTGAAGTGAATTTGAGACATGGACACCTTTATCACTGTAGCAATGAGTAAATATGTTTAATCAAAATAAAACCACACTTCATATTTAGAGAATATAGAGAATTACAACTCTGAGTCTGATTTTTTTTTTCAAGCAATACAGCTAGATAATGTAAATATATTAACCACAGCCACCAGTGACAGTCAGCAGATGTTTTTTGGAAAGGGCTATGCAGTTTAATGTCAACAAGTCAAACATTCATAAGATTATACCAGCAACTAAAGCAGTGTCAGTTACAAAATGTAACCTCTCTTCAGTGTTGTTTCCAATTGCTGATTAATATTTACTGACTCTCAGTCACTCTTACCTTGTTTTGTGAGTGCTTGTCTGAGGGCTGGGGTGATCATCTCTCTTCTTTCCCCTTCATCCTCAATGTTCCTCACTCCATTCAACTTCACTGTCTGGTCGTCTGCTTGACCCTCCTGTTTGCTCTGTGGAAGACATCAAACTCACAGTCAGATATTCTTTATGACCATGAGGGTATTGGTGAAACATCAACAAAACAACAACAAACATTTTAAGACTAAACTGTAAATCTGTGTCCTCTCATATGTAGTAGCAAATGAACAGGCTTGCAAAAAATACACTGAAGGTGTTAAGAACATAATATTTCACACTAACAACACTAATGTGTAAGAAGTTTTTAAAGAAAGGCAACTTTCACAACACACACACACAATTCAAGGTTATGCAGCATCATCTGAGGAAACCTGGTGGCAGAACACAATTCCTGTGATAATTACATCAAGCAACAAATAACTGTGTGGCATTGAATGGATTTTACATTCCCTACAGAAGAATGCTGACAAACAAAAATGTGTTAGGACACTCCCCTGCAACCTTCCTATTAAACACCCATTGAAAAATTTGTCCTGAAATGCCGATAGTGATTAAAGTGCTGCAGCATATCAAAATTTTCAAATGTTATAACTTCTGCAACAACAACACCTTGTCCAGGCACTAGTCATATCCCACCTTAACAGTATTAACAGTATCTGGCACGTCTCATTTTTGATCAGTCAAAACATGTCACTCCATTGCTGAACACTGGTTTCCAGTGGCTGCTCGCATCAGATTCAAAGATCTGACACTTGCCTCCAGTGTAATCAGCTCGACTGGACCTTCCTACCCTAACATGCTCATCCAGGTCTACAATCCCACTCGCTCACTACACACGGCCAATGAATGCCGCTTGGTGGTCCCTGCACCAAACTGCAAAACATCCCAGGCAAAGCTCCTCAGATCTTCATCATCACCTGATGGTGGAATGAGTTACTAAAGTCTGCACACTGAGATACCTCATTCACAATATTCAAAAAACTATTGAAAACAAAACTATTTCGCTGTTCCTAAAATAAAAAAAAAATTCTCCTTTCAATTATGTGCATATAGGACTTTACCTTCAATGTATGCTCCCAAACTTAGTTTTGTGCTTGTTTTGTACCTCATTTGTAAGCTGCTTTGGATAAAAGCATCTGCCAAAAGACTATAATGTAAATGGATATTCATGAGCCCAGTGTAATGTTTAAAAAAAGGATCTACAGCTGAATACAATAATATAAAAATATCATTTTGACACCGCCTTGTTTTGATGCCAATGCTGCTGTAACCTTATTTGCATGGAAGATTAACAACTTCCGTCAGGCCAAAATTACATTATTGTAGAGTACAGCATTTATATGTAAATCTAAATATCTTAGAGATATGCTGCTTACAGACACAACAGATGATTGATTAAGTCCTGCTAGAAAAGTTGCCCAGGGTATGGGAAAAGGTGTTTAGGTATTTTACAAAGGAATGATGGAGCAGCTGGCTTTGACATTAACCATGTTAAGTGACAGCTCCACCCAATTATTGTACTGCTGCAATTGCTTCAGCTTGTCTATAGGGTCCTATATGTAACCTTCTCACCATAGCACTGCTCTTTAGGAGCCAATATTCTGTCAGCAAACATTGATGAATGTTCATGTGTGTTCACTGGTTCCTGTGAATCTCTCTGTAGGGCACTAACCCAGCCCTACTAGTTACTTCCTGCCTAGCTCTAAATGCCATTTAGTCATGACAACAGGTATGAGAACTGTGGGAAAATAACCTCTACCGATTTCAGCCAAGCCAGACTGACAACCATTCAATTTAAAATAGCAAATACGAATGATACATATTTCTGTCAGTTCTTACAGTCACCCGTGTTTCCCCTAGGTTTACATCTTAGGGGGATTGATACAGACATATTTTCCGACCCTTGCTCTTCGTCCCTTGATTGGCGTGTGCTCATCCAACCCTGTTTCCTAAAAATTACATAGTTAGGTGGTTGGGAGATGGCCCGAAATCATGCTGTGGCGCAGCGCCCCCCCAAATATAATGGTAGGGGAAACGCTGGTTATGATTCTGTGTGTTCCAATGATTCCCGATGAGTTAGTGCACTTGGAGTGAGAAATCTCCAAAGCATACTGAGGTTGTGTTACTTTGAAAGTTACTCTGATGTACTGTCATTACTTATTTATATATTCAGAAAACACCAAGCAGCATACCATTAATTTGGAGTTTGGCTACCTGATTAGTGTAGGTACAATATTCACTCCACTTTTAAATATTTTTCATTCTCTACCAGCTCCTGAAGGAAACGTCTGTCTCCTTAGCTGCAACAGTGCCCCATTTAACAAGTCACTAAAATGTATGTGTCTCCTGTTTGAAGGTGAGCAGGTAGTGCAGAGTGTTCTTAGAGCTTTTTATTTTTTTTATTTTTTTTTTCAGCAAATAGCAAAACTGTGCTAGCAATGAGAGCGAAACAAAACACTAAAGTAGAATGACAGACAGCTAAAAAATGATCTGAATCTCACAATGAAGCTCTGTAAAGTTGAGGTGCGCTGCAGATTCAGGTAATAATTCATTTAACACACACTAAAAATGTACCAATACAAAGGGAAAATGTTCCCATTTCCAACCTGCAAGAATCTAAGCCAACATAACTATATAGAAGCTCTCTCTTCTGTGCAGCTGAGGACATGTCTGACTACCATTACCTAATAACGTCACCAAATACAACAGAGATTCCACACTCCAGACAGGTGTGTGTGTGTATAGTATGGTAACGCACAAATAATGTGTCAACAGCCAGCCCTAGGTATTATAACAGGATGTAAAAGGGTCTGACAACTGTTTGCCAGATACCAAAAACACAGCTCAAAATTGTGTAACCTGCAATTTAAACCCCCAGTTGGGATAAAACTATTTTGCCGATCACAGCCAGCACAAATGTCCACCTTCACTTACTGCACCCGTGACATGCAATATTCTGACAGCGTATGCAACATGTAGCCAACAGTGCAACAATCTGTCCCTGTGGTGTTTACGTGCAGCCCTAGAAATTCATCTGGCCTCAGTCTCTGGTTCTGACTGCTCAGCTTTCCCCTTCACTTGAGAGCTCAGAGACATCCAGTCATGTCCAGGCCTGTCTGGGCTAACAGTACTGGGACATGTCACAGCATCATGTCGTGCTCAGGAACCATGTCACAACATGGGTCTGATGCAGACGGACAGTGCAGCAGTAACACACAGAGCGAGCAGGTGATCAAGGGATAAACATAAACATACATGTGTTAGAGAAAGCACATAAGTTCATGTGGAAAAGGAAAAAGGAAGAAAGGAGACTGGAAGGAGAACATACAAAAATAGATATAAATGATCAAAAACCAAGATAATATTAGTACCCAAGGTAAATTACCCTTGTCCTAGTGCTGCATAAGTGTATTCATTATATTAATAATTATACTAATTGATTTATTACACTGTAAACATGCACACATTTGCATTTCAGTGAACACCTACAGTATTAAATTAGTCATGTTTGTTTATAAATGCAATGTTAACTGCTTGGAGCCCAGAATGGCAAATTAGATAGCTATGCACTTTGTAAAGCAAAATAACACAACAGTTCTGTTTTAAGTTCTACCTCTGTTAATCTATAAAATAGTTAACACCATAATAGCTGATTAAACAAACTAATACATTATAAGCAAATATGGTGTCATGAAAAGGATTTTACATTGCATTCATTCAAACTATGTTATACTAAGATTGTGAGGTCATACAACATTTCACAACAGTCACAACAGCATCTTTATTTCTGTTTTTTCCCTCTGTACATAAACCTGACAACATCAAAACTCTGCCAAGAAAGCTGTGCATCTGCTTAAGTTGATGACCCACTGCACACTTACTCCCATCTGGCAACAGTCCTACACATGAAATTAACCTCCTACAGCAGGAAATGGAGAGTTCTGGCAGAAACAGAAGTCTCTCAGCACAAAGCTTAGATGGTAATGCAAAGATACAAAATCAATTAGAGCAACAATGAAAATTGCCTCTTAGCGGCACTTGGTAAAATACAAATCAAACTTCTGTCAAAGCCTCTTATGGACTAAGACTGGGCAATATAAGCTCTGATCTCTGGGAGCCAATGACAGTCTACTCTTGGCAGTGGCAGATGGTATGGGCGATATTGGCAGCTTCCCATGGTGGCACTGCGCATCTGCACAGTAAAATTCAGAGAGATGGTGATCGGTTTCTTATTGAGCCCCTAATTCTAGTTTGTGAGCTGCACTGGGACCTGCCTGGGAAGGTCTCCCACTTAGAAGTAATGTCCTAGACGGTAAGGAGTGTGGGATAGATACAATTCACATCAGGTCTCCCAACTCGAAGTCCCACTGGAGGTGGGGGGCAGGGTACTAAATCAGAGTGGACTGCTAACTTTGTACACTAGTAAAATCAGTCTACTGAAACTGCTACAAAATAAACCAATATCATTTATAACAATGAGCAAAACCTTTATAGCAATTTATAGATTTGACTTGTTGCATTTCTGCTGGTTTTGTCATTGCTTAGTGGTCTTGCTGTCATTACTATTAGTCATGCTATTCTTGGGCAGATTTTGTACGATGATGTAGGCTCTAACTGACAAAGAAAGGCAGCTCTGCAATTTAGTATGTGTTTGTTTGCAGTGTAATAAGTCTGGTTCTCTTAAGTGTGTTTTTTCGACACAGGATTTCTACAATTTAGTTTAAAGTGTAGTTCAACTAGGGTGCAATACAAGTTACAACTGCACAAGCTAGAAATTGTGTATAAAAAACATCATCTTCAGCGGTGATCCATTCCCGCATGACTGCAAGCACACTGACGCGAACAAATCCATCTGTACCATATTTAGCTCAATAACCAACAGGCATGTTGGCAAAAACCACTCAGGGTTGGAAAAGTAAATTTACTATGAGAGATATGATTTTCTGAGAAAGTACACCGGTACCAACACTTTACTTCAGTAATTGTACATAAATACATTACCCTGTGGTTCGCTCAGAGATTCAAGTTGCCTGTAACTGAGATCTCTGCCATCACCTAGTGGTCAGATATAGACACAGTGAGCTTCCACCTGCATCATCATGAAAGGTGTCTCATGTAGAGAAAACATGAGTTAGTTACATGGCTGAATACTTTACAGAGCCTATATAACTGGAGACTAAAATAAAATGCATACAGTATATTTAGCAGTCTAGATTATTAATAGGGAAAAACAGATATAAAGGTCCCAGCTGATGCTACAATTTAAATTAGCTAATTAACATATTCAAGTCAAGGGAATTTCCTTTTTCACACTTAATTTGCTTTGCTAAATACTTGTCATCCCCTGGCAATAACAAATGTTTAATATAAAAAACTAATTGCATCTTGCACTGCCTGCTCTGTGTGACCAAATTAGGCAAAAACAACACTAATTTGTAACCACAGACAAACAGCAAACCTGCTATCTTGACAGCCAAATCTGACACAAATCATGGAAATGAAAACACATGATTATTTAAAAAACTAATTCTGGCTCTTCTCACTGGGGTAGACATAAATGAAAAATGCTGAGCTTTCCAAGCTCCTTAAGTCATCAGCTGATGTCTCTTCAACATTGCCTGTCATGATGCATAAACACATCTGTGAAGGGCTTACAAAAGCTGCCTGTCGAAACCAACCAGAGCTTACACATAATGTAATATTAATGTCACAACTGAAAGAACAAGCCTGCGAGAGGCATGAACACTTCTATTGCAATTTTGTTATAAAGTCTTATGCATTCATGAGAACAAAATTTAGGAACCAGAAAGCCTTCTGTCAACAGCAGTCGGTTGAAATGCACTGTAGGTATTACCTTGTGTTACTGAAAAATACACCCAAATAATTTCACACCTGTCAAAAAAGAGAAAATATTCACTGACTTGTTTCTTTAGAGCCAAGACATGGCTAACATGGGGCACCACTTCTTCAAAAGTCTCATTTTGACTTTTGAAAACTTGGTGTTGCATTAACCATTCAAGAATTACAGCCATTTTCATACACACACCCCATATTTGTGGCAACTAACATAAAGGCAGTCCTTATGTTTGTAATTAATACAAATGCATTTGTAGGTAACTACAAAATTGGGTGGTCATCCACTTTAGTCTTCCATGGTCTTCTGTTTCCTTTTGCTGTTGCTGAGATGCTACTTAATTCTTTCTTTTTAAGAATTAACTTAACTGTTGTACTGGCTGCTTCCAGTGTTTTTGCCATCTCTATGGTTTATTTTGTTCTTTCATGGCCAACATAGACATCTCTTTTGACCACATGTTGAGGGTTCCAGTGAACAGATACCAATTGCAGATATACCACTCAAAACCAATTTTTCCGCTATTTGTGAGCCTCCAAAAATGGAGTTGTTAGTATGACAATGGCTGTAAATCCTGAATGGTTAATGGTACAATTCTGTCAGTCCACTTGAATTAAAGCCTAATGTCCTTACTTCACTTACATCTTGAGTGTTTCATTTCAGATTTAGTGTGGGGGTGTACAGAAACAAAAACATATCATCATTCCATTATTTATAGATCTAACTGTAGCTTTGTTTTCCCATGTGGAACATAATGCAGGCAAAAGAAATGTTGATGAAACAGATAAACACCAAAGACAAATAGTGTTTTTTAAAGAACTTTGTCAACCAGGATGGGCATGAGACTTTTTTTTCTTTATTTCACTGGAAGCATTTAGTATAAAATAGATTGCAGCGAGGATGACAAGTCTTCACTGTGAAAGGTTTAGGGCTTTTAGATTTATCATTTTCAGTATTACAGTTCTAGATTTTCACAGGTTTTCATTAGGTGGCTCTGATTTTGGGTACAAGAGGATTTTACCCTGCTGATCTGACTCCAAAAAAAACAAGTGTAGTACAGGGTACAAACAATACAGTACCTTTAATTCTGTTCCCTTTTCTCCTTTTTCCAGGTCTCTATATGACTGCTCTATAAAAGGGGACTGATAGAGGCTCTGCCTTCTCATTTTTTTTTTTTTTGCTTTTCTTGAGTCACTCATTCCTCACAAGTCTGTGAAGTGGGCGTCCTCACTATTACACAAGCCTCTGCTTCTCGCCTGCTGGGGTCTAGTGTCTATCAACCCATCTGCTAATTCTCCTTCAGTGATACCACTTCTTCTCTGTACTCAACACACTCAGATTGCACTAAACTTTAATGCCATGATGGGGCCTCCATATAGATCTTAACACAGAAATACTGAGAATAATCCTGCTGAATGATGACACTCTGGCTCCAACAACAGCTCAACTGCATTACTGTGAAGCAGGCAGCTAATACTGTATATCTACATCATATTTACAAGTAGGAAGATTAAGTGCATGAATTCTCAGTTGTATAAAAACCAATGCGACTGCCTTAGTATTTATCAGCTATGGTCATTCTAAGTCTTCTAAGTACCTTTGTGTAAATAGTTAGAAATGACTGAATGAATGAATGAATGTGTTCAAACAAAATCAGATCTAATTGATCAGAAATGCAGTGTAGACATTGTTAATATGGTAAAAGACTATTGTAGATGAAAACAGATGTTTTTTAAAGCAAAATTTACATACAAATACAGAGGCCTATAATCAGCAAACATTAGTACTGTCTTCCAATAACATGTTTGCTAATGCAAGTTTATTAATTAATCATAATAATAATGATAACCAATTATTAGAAAATCGTTTTGCAATGGTGGTAACACAGCTGAAGACAACTTTTAATTAAAAAAAAAAAAAATTAATTCCAATGTCTGTCAATACTTTTGACTGGCAGTGTAATCAGTGTGCTACGGAGTCTGACCTTTGCTTTCTTGACACTGTTCATTATGTTTCCCAGATCCTCCATGTCAACCACTGAAGCTGTTTTTGTCTCATCTTCCAGGTCAGATTCCTCTTCATCGCTGCTGGATTCCATATGATCCTCCTGAAAGAAAAAAAAGTTGAACAGTTAACAAAAAGTTTCAAAGACGTGATAATACAGATGACTGAGTTACAAATGTAAATGACTCTCCGAAGCAGATAGCATATGGCCCAAACCATGACCAATTAAAAACTTGTCTGAGATTGCAGTAGAACCCATATGGAACAAAATGACAGCACATCATTATCTTGTCTTGTGCTGCCTGATTATAAAAAGATAACCATATGCATGTTTATGGCATTTCAAATGATCTATCACAATGTGTGCCCTGCATTGAAGCTGCTGCTCCACATGTGCGACAGTACAATAAAATGCATGATGGTTGATAAATCACAAAGATGGTTTGCTAGCTACATTTCTCATCTACCCTAGGTTCTGGCTAAAATTGCGTCTGTGGAGTGCAGTGACTGTTGCAGACTGAGAGGAAGAAGTCTTGGTTGGAGTTGACTGTTGCCTGCTACCATGACAACTGGTCATCTGTCAGTGTGTGCGTGTGTACATATAATATGTCTGCGTTTGTAGCTGCCTTCTTATCAAATGTGTAATTTCCGTGATTGGTGCCATTTACATATTTGGACATGATGGCCAGTGTCGACAAATTTCATGTGAGCCATGCAGAACACCATTAATACCACTAAATGAGGGCCTAAAAAATGAAAAGTAACACTTCACTTCCTGAGGCATTTGGATCCTTATCTGGTTTTAATCAGACTGCTGGAGTGCAACATGAAACCATTAGCTCAGCCACTCCATTTCACCCTCCTGTGATAAGAGCAGCTGTGACATCTAAAGTATCCTTCTGAGAAAACATCATCATAAGCTATAGGACATTTTCTAATTAGGTGTCAGCTACACAGGTTCTCAGCCACTTTTCTTCTTACATTCACAAAAGGGAAAAGCCTGAAGTCCAACTAAAAGTGCACTGAGTGGAAGTACAGCAGCAACTCTCTGCTGCATTATATCTAAGGCTAAATGATACAGGAAAATAATCAAAGTGCAATTTATTATTCACTTTCTGTTTTCCTGTATTGTTCACTGAGCTCTCTGCAGCTCTAGACAGCTATGAATTCTTGTGCTAGTGGAGGGTGAATTCATTAAACAGCTAAATGTGTTAGCAGCCAAGAAGCTGCTTAAAGTGCACATGCAAATCATATTAAAGCAGGTTTAAAATATATGTAATATATATATTATAATAATAGGATAAGGATAGTGTAGGATATTTTACTAAACAGTAATAGGTGTCTGGTTACTTTTACTATTACATTATCATTACAATGTTAGGCAAAGGTCAGAGCAGAATTGTAGACAATTTCTTTGCCCAAGAATGACATTACTTGTATTGACAAAGTTATCATTTGTATGACATGTAAAACTCAAAATATAACACTGTGATGTTCTGTAGCAGTTATGGATTTTACAGTTTGAAACTTTGACCTTTACTTGATAAGTTGCTCAGAATACTGCACCAACAAGTTCAGATCAGCAATATTCAACAGCTGAGATATGATGTGTAAGAGGCAATGAACAGTTAGTTGGTCCAAATCTTGAAGCAATTATTATCATAACAAAAGAGCACAGATCAAGGAACTGGTATCCTTTCAGCTTTTTGTTCTAAACATTTCAGCTGGATGAACATTATAAGCATTAAAAATGCAATAGTGATATAAACTGGGTATTTTTACCTCTGAGCTGTTATTCTGCTGAGCTGCTTTCTCTCCCTCCTCCTTCACTTTTCTGTCCTTCTTCTTGTTCTTACAAGAACCTCCTTTCTTACAGTTCCCACTGCACTTCTTCTTTTCACCCTTGGCCAGGGCCTGTATGCGGTTCAGGAACTTGACCTTCCAGGCCAGGAAGTCTGCCTGGATGCTGCCATTACGGCTCTTCACCACGTTACAGTCTCCCTCCCCCCTGGTCATGATTCGCATGGCACTCAGCATCCAAAGCCACTTGTCTACATTTTTACTCACCTGGAGAGAGAAAGGTTAGATAAGAGTTGCTCATTAAGTCACATTTGAACATGATTATTTTCACATTGCTGAACTACAGCTGTCTAACTTGAAGCTCTGGACAATCTTAGGATGACATACTGTATATCAAAGCAATAAAATTAATATTTTTACTCACTGTGTTGTAGTGGCCAACGTAGACAGAATTGCCAAGACCAAACACTGCATATCTGAGGCCTCTGAGGTAGGTCTTTCCATATCTGAAGTCGGTGGATGCCTCTTCCAACCACTTACAGAACCACTCAGCGTTCTCTGTGGGCTGTCCGTCAGTGTATGTGGCCACAAGAAACACGCAGACTGACTTACTGGTGCACTAATTGGAGAGGTAAACACAATGATGAAAGGAAACAGTGACATCATTTAGTAACTGATTAAAAGTCAGTCAATACAAATCTATACATTGCAGACTATTCGTGCCATTGGCCATTATAAATAAAGGTGTTCTGAACTTATGTTAGAACTTGAAGACATGCAGATAGACACAGAACACTTAGGCACACTAGAACAGCGCGCTTTAAAAAATCTTTAATCAGTTAAACTGACTTTTTATGGAAAAAAAAAAAATACACAATTTATTATTCAAAGCAGGGTCATTTTTAATTTCTTAATGCATGACTGTAGGGCCAGGAACCTTTAAGGACTAAAGCAGCTGTCATGTCACATGTTTAAGATGTCAAACAAAAGGTGTCTTCTTGGCTGACTGCTAGTGAGGGACAATCACTGCAGCTGCACCTAGAGAGGGGCTGGGATCTCTGGTCATTGCTCTTGTGGGGATTTTTCATTACTAAGAACTATATCGCTGTCGCATTGAATAAATGGCTATTTTCTCTCCTGCTGTGTACCAGCCAACCAATCTCCTATTCATTTTGCAATGCACTGCATGGCGCCCGTGCCCACAAAATAAAAAGGGAACACTGATGAAAATAATCTATCTTTCCTCAGCTGAGCAGGAGTAGTGTAACACGTTTGTCCTCTGTGCCAGCTGGCTCAAGAATCAAATCAGTGAAAAATAAAAGTAAAAAACAAGCTACAATATAACACAACTTAGAGCTTACTGTATTGTTTGTTTCAAGCTTTTAATAAAATAAGTTATGATTTACTACACTTTGATTAATTCTGCTTAATGAAGCCTGGCCTGTACATTTTAGAGATTTAATTAACACCCCAGAGCAATATGTTAATATATTATATGGATCATGCTATACAGCATTAACAGAACTGCAGCGACTTCATTGTGCATTTGTCACTTAGTTTACAAACTGTCAAAATTAAGAAGCAAGTACTGAGGAGGAGCAGAGGCAGTTAGTTTCTTGTTAAAGGACTTCTTAAACATATCTTAAACATTTTCAACTTGATAGTATGATGTCTCCAAGACACTCATCTTTACAGAACAGGACCAGGACCAGGCTTACCTCATCAGCAAGTTGATCATCTGGATCATAGTCTTTCATGTCAATAACCTCAGCCGGTATCGCCAGAGTCTTCACCTCCTCTGACAGCTCATTTGCGAAGGCCTGAACAGATGATGAGTCTCTGTTAATGCTTATCATACATCTGAGAAAGCTGCATTTACTGTCAACTGGCAGATTTCTAGTGGCGTTTGCCTAGAGTGGCTTCCAATTAATCAGTAACTAAAACATCACATTTTGCTTTTCAAGATGTTTTGGTTTGCTTGGCCTCAAAAGGGAATAGCCCTGAAATAATTATCTTTCATGAAATGTATAGGACCTTTTTTTTTACACTGTGCTGGACATTTACAAAAATGTGTGGTTATTTGAACTGGTAAATCAGTCAGAACAGTATTTCTAATATATAATAAATATTACTGTATCTGTATCTTTGGGTTGTACAATATATTATAGCCATATTGTCTATATGTTAATATCAAGGACTGGTGATTATATGCAAGTGTTTCCAGTATGCCAATACGCTGCCTTGCTTTGCTATAAAATGTACCAAACTGGTGTGGGGGAGGAGTTTGTATGGACCCTCCTTTAAACTGGTGTTGGAGGGAAGGAGTGTGAAACTTTGGTGATGTTTTACTGAGATCGAAGGTGGTTTATACTGGGAGACTTTTCCACACATATACTAGAGGAGAAAGATCATTTTATATTTATGAATTGGAAATATTTGCACAAAACTGATGCAATTGCAAGTGGTTGGATAAAGGCAGCAGGAGAAAGTTATTATCCTTAACCAGACCCCACTCTTATTGCAACTCTACCATTACCCATTAATTCCTTCCTACTCCAGAGAAGCAGGTTATGGAGTTGCGTTTCTTATCACCCACACATCGATGCAGAAAAATTAATGTGTGGCTGTAATAATTTATGCTCATGTTGTACTTGATGTGCATCCACTAATTTTGAGTACAAATTATGTCTTAAAAGAAGGGACAACCTTAAACTTCTGGCTAAAAAGGGCAATTATTTCACCTTGGCTGTTCCAGTTTGGGAACCATAGAAGATTTTAACCCCTGATACATGAACCACATTGTCTTTGTCAGAGCGGTCATTGCTCTTCACAGCTTTTCGGACCAACAGGGGGACATCTTTGGAGTTTTTCTGAAAGGATAAGAATAAAGGCATGGGTGAACAGAGAGGGTAAAGTTTGGAAACATAAGATAATACTTTATCTCCACTAAAAACATCCCAACACTGGTCTTGTTTGAACACTAAAGACAAACAGACGACTGAAAAAATAATGTGATTTTGTACTTTAAGAAACCCAAATGAGATAGACACCTTTTTCAGTGCCATCTTCAGGGCGAACCAGATGCCAAACACAAGAGCAGCAGCTGTATACACGTACACCCTGTTGTGCCATATCGACATGAAATAACTCTCGCTGGGACTGTGGGCATCCTGTGACCCTGAAGAGAAAAAAGGTGTTCAAACAGGTGATGTGTGAATAATAACGGTAAGCTAAGTTCGCAGAGTGTACCGATATTAGCAGCAAAGGTTGTCCCAATC
This sequence comes from Helostoma temminkii, assembly GCA_900302695.1. Lineage (NCBI taxonomy): Eukaryota > Metazoa > Chordata > Actinopteri > Anabantiformes > Helostomatidae > Helostoma > Helostoma temminkii. The sequence continues at coordinate 71,459 of OMLM01002740.1, forward strand.
GTTAACGTTAATCAGTAACAACATACAAGCACCACAAGCTCACCTGCAGCAAGTAAAAGGCGGACGACTGCTTAGCAGTAACGTTACATGCTAGCTAGCAATGTTAGCAACGTTAGCTAAAACATGTCGTAGAGTAAGTTTTAGGTTCTGTCAGCAATTTAAATAAGCTCACCTTTAGTATCGGAAGTAGACACACCACTTGAAACGAAAAGCAAAGTAATTATGAAGAAACTCAGCATGGCTGCAAATGTAACAACACAATACACAATCCTCAGCACCTGGTTCTGTGTGCGACCATGTTGTTTGGCCGAAGAGGATGCTGGGAAGTGTAGTTCTCGGTATTGTTGCTGGTATGGTCGAGGCAATTTACTCCCAATTATTTGTTACATATTAAAATACTAAAAGTACTCGTAAATCATGTGTTAATTTGTTGACAGTGCATTTCAACTATTCAAGTAACGTTGTTAATTTTTTTTGGAAAGATGCCCCAAAACATATGTCAATGTGGAGAGGCGCTGACCATATGACACAGATTCACTGAACAACCTGGCAAAAGTGCAGAAAATTCCCCTCAGACCTTTACTGAGGCTCTAACCAAACCAAAGGTCGTTTCCCAAAGTCTGCAGTAGCTTTAAATAATCTAAATCTAAATGATCTAAATGTGCTGTGCATTACTTTCTATAATACAGTACACCAAAAAGAACTGGACATA